>JALHLI010000015.1:5345000-5565000 GCA_023349425.1 Anthopleura sola | reverse complement strand
TCTCTCTCTCTCTCTCTCTCTCTCTCTCTCTCTCTCTCTCTCTCTCTCTCTCTCTCTCTCTCTCTCTCTCTCTCTCTCTCTCTCTCTCAGATTTGAACAACAATGCAACAATGTATTGGACAAGTAGAATTTGTTAAAATCCTTTTAAAAGTCTTACAAGTCTTTAGTGCACGAGTGGCCGGGACGCACAAGAGTCTTCCTATTATGAAATAATTTAAGTTATCTGCGATCGATTCTGTGCTAATGAATACCATTATACTTACGTACTTCCTTTACGCAGCATTTGATCATTTCAACACGTATACTGAAGTTCGCCCTTAAGGCGTAAAGGGTGGAAAATTCACAACTTCAATGAATTTTTTAGTCTGTGAACTGATTTGATTAACGATTGATAGTGTTGGGGTTAATCAATGTTAATTAAAAACTGCAGAAAAAAACGTGATTCTTTTGACGTAAAAATCATTGAAGTCTAGTGTTGAGAAACAGGTAAAGAGTAAAGACAAAGACTCCGCCTGTTTAAGCCAATTAGAGTGCTTCAATTTTCAGTTCATCCAATCTAAATGCTTGGATGGATGGCGCTTGGCCCTTAAGAAATGCAGCGTTATATTTAATCCTCATGAAGTTTGTCAAAATAAAAGACACTTTAAAGCGGCTTGTGTTGACGGTTTAACACTTTTTTGTCTCGCAGGTACAAAGATGAACAGTTCTTCCAATTCATCGAGTTCTCGTCAAAATCAAGCCGCGCCAAACCAGAACAATGCCGGCTGGTGTACTGCCTTCGCTATGGAAGCCATTATCATCACTATTGGTAACATTATCTCAATTTTAGCCTTGATTTACATGAAATCCCCGCGCAAGCTGCGACGATGGTTTCTCGTTAGTTTGAGCATCGCTGACCTCTTTGTGGGCGCGTTGGCCCTTCCAATGTATGTCTACTTTTTGAGTGCATCCAGCCAAACAATCTCAAAGACTCTTTCCCTATTCCAATTTGTGTACAATGCAATAGATATATTTTCTGGACTTGCCTCGGTATTTACACTAACTGTGATATCGTTGGAGCGTCTTTACGCAGTGCTTCTACCACTTAGTCACCGTTCTACCAGGAGAAGGTATTATATGATTGTGATTGGAGTGCTATGGTGCCTGGCTGCGTTGATTTCTGGGTTATATTGGATGACCAGCGTCGCTAACATGTTACCATCGTGGTTATTCATATACACTATGACAATATTTTCTTTTGCTTCGGTTGGAATCATATGTGTTGTGTACATCGCTGTTTGGATCAAAATCAAATTCTTTCTACACAAACGAAGCAGATTGCTTGGGCCAAGTGAGGAGAGAAACATTTTCATCGCTCTTGGGATCGTTACCGTCGTTTTCGTCATCACATGGCTTCCCTTCAACATTCTGAATCTTATCGCTAACTTCCATTTCTCACTTCTCGGTGGCTTGTCATTCAATGTGGTGTATTTCATCAAACTTCTGCATTATAGCAACAGTGCTATCAACCCGATTGTCTACTCTCTGAAAATTCCCGAATTTCGAAAGTCTGCCATTGCACTTTTCACGAAATCGGAGCACGATTATCTCCTCAAAACAAGGGAGACAAGAGTGTGAGTGTGGTGGTACTTGTTCACTTAGTACCTGCATGGTGCATGGACACTACTAAGAGAAATGCGCCTTAGAGTGAATGTGATTCTCCTATCAGTATGGGACAACGAAGTCCCTATGTCATGTCATTGGACATCATGGTCGATGCCCCTGCTTGGTACACATTGAGGACGTATGTACGAGCTCCTGCTATATTTAGGCCAAGAAGGTTCCTATACCAACAGCAACATGGGAAATGTGGCACTGCTTGGTCCACATAGCGGAAGTGTGTACGAGCTCCTTCAATACTTGCCCAAGACGTCCCTATACCAACAGCAAAATGGGAAATTATATCAATCAATCAATAATTTCCTCGTTTTTCTTAGAAAAACATTCAGGTGCCCCTGCTTGGTCCATATTGAGGAAGTGTGTAAGGCCTCCTGCTAAATTTGGGCCAAGAAGTCCCATGTCACAAGCAAGATTATTGAGTATTATTTCTTTTATGGATTTTTACTTTGGGCGTAATGTTTCGTGGAAACGATTTACTGGAAAAGAAAGGAATAATTCTTAATGGAATGAAACATGGTCTCAAACGGGAAAACATTTCACCCAAAGCTCTTAACAACTCATATATGTTACCACCATGGCTTATCAAAATATTTATTATAAGACGTTCTAGACTATACAAGAACGTAACTAAAATACCAAGCGTTTGTACACGTCCATCCGTGACATTTATAAGGGGACTGGACCTGAAATACTTACCACAGGAATCCCACAAGGAGAAGTTCCTCCGTTAAAGTATTTTAAAGCTTCTTTCTTAAACATTTCCAAAGATAGATCTTGTGATAGAAAGAGCATATGTTGCCTTCGTCGCAAGATCGTGTTTCTAATTGGCCAAAGCCATAAATGTGGTGTTGAAATATGTTGTTAATCAGCTCTAATCGGATTAGTCGCTTAAATTTTCAACAGAGGCAATAACACATAAAGTATTGATATTCCCTTATTGCTGGGTTTCACTTGACGTCATTTCCTGTACCGTGCGCAATACAAGTGTTCAGTGTTTGACAAGAATTTGAGCAGCAATTGTGAGAAACGTTGAGTTAACCAAACATATGCATGTGACGTTCAGTCCTTTTTATTGACCTTAGCTTGGTAAAATTGATCTAATTGTCTTAGTGTATTACGTACGCATATACAGTAGGGTTCAGAAACCAAAACCCGCTCAGCTGACCCTTGAAGACACACCAAGGGAAATATATCTATGTTCCTAGTCACGGATTAAGAGCTTCGCCTGCATTGGACGTCAAGCATTGAATTCATTCCGTGAGTACGCACTTAGTCAGACATTGCTTGCTTGTTACATAATGTCACATGGGACTATATTCAACGACTGCTTGCGCGCAACGGCATTGCGCAAAACGTTGATCTTAGGTAAAATGCCGCGGGATGATTTTTGGATTCGGCAGCACGTTGATGGTCGATTTTCACTTGATGATGGTTGTGCTTAGCATTAAATCAGGCATCTAAAAATCCTCTCGCCGTTGCGCAAAAAATAGGGCTTTTAAAACTTTTCCTTCTGACATCAGCAACCGGGTGAGTCAGACCAGTCAGGCATGCGCGTGCATAGTATGTTTTAAACGCGTGTCTGTCAATGACGTCATGTAGTAACGCTACCAGTCATGTACTTACTCCTTAATAGATGCTAGAACCAGATCCCAAATCCTTACGCGATCATTTTAATCACAGGTAGCCCAAGTCATGACTTCGTACGGATATCGGATATATGCATAGAAGACCAGACGCGCCTCTCTCTGTCAATGATGTAACACAATTTCTCACTCTACGTCATGTCTTTAGACGTGTCAGTTTCATTAATATTGCTAGACCCAAACTCTAAATCCCTGCGCAATCCTTTTAATAACAGGTAGCCCAAGCCATGATTCCGTGCGCACGGATATCGGATATTTAAATACAAGATATTTGCATGTATAGAGAAACAGGACTAAAAATATCAGGGGGAAACATAAATGAATAGTAAAAACAAGACCTAAAACAATAAAGAAAATTAAAGATGTTTGCATTGTCTTTCACTCGCATTCAGACGTTTTAAATGGTTCCTTCAGCATTTCCAATAATAAATCTCGAGATTCGTTATCAAGTGTTTATCGTACTTAATGGATGTCAAAGTTGAGGTTTAATTTTTTTTTCAAATTAGATTTTTTCTTTCCAAAATCAAAAAACCATAAATAATAATGTGGTTCTGGTGTCGGTTGGATTCGACAAGTACATCCGGTTACAGATGAAGCTGTGAATGAATATGCCTGTCGCTTTACTGGTGTTTTTGTACGGCTTGTCTCAACCTGTCACTGACACCTAGCTTGAACAAATAATCTCCTGTTTTCTACTTGCTGGGAGTTGTTTTTAACAATGATGAATTCTATTCGAAGCCTTGATTCGCTACTTGGTTTGCCGAGTTGATAATCGACTAAAGGCCCAAAACAAGCACTTAAATTTCCTTTTCGGTTGTAGTGCCTGTTGTTTGACTACCAACTCGGTCACCTTACTGACATCAGCTGTTCAAAGCTTTTCGCAGAGAATGACATGTGTGTCAAAGTTGTGTTTTTACTGCACTTTAGTCGGCTTATCCATGACTAAATGTCGTTCAAAGCCTTTTTAAATGCCAAAAAAAAAACTCTTTGCGCGTGCGTCCTTCGAAAATAATGATTTATATTAACAGTACTTTGGAGAGAACGAAATCGATTTTAGTGCTTAAATAAGTATTATGACTATTCTGTTAATCTTATAAATTGTTCGACTACAGTGTTGGGATTGCTTGAAGAAATAAATGGACGAAATAATATATAGTTTTAAGTGAATGGCTAGACAAGAGATGAAGTGCAAAAAAGTTACTTAGCAACTAAAAGATTGTGAGATGCGTTGGTGTATGGAAGTAAATGATCTATAATACCATTACCTACGCATAATATTAAAATGAATGAAAGAAAGGAAAGAGAAGGAAAGGCGCCAAGGAAATGGAGGACAGGAAGGGCGCAAAACAGTCGTCTTGTGGTTTTTGAATGGAATCGTTTGAGGCTTTTAACAATACAATTCTGCAATTCGATATTCATTGCTATTTCATAGAAAGCTTCAAGATGGCTTCATGAAAGCAAGCCCAATAAACCTTATGCTTCTCTTTCTCCTTTAGAATGTCAATCATGTTTTGGCATAGAATTTAGTTCTCTCTAAATGTATTCACGCTATTCTTTTCACACCGCGGTAGATAGTCATGTCACCATCTTGTTGCGCGCGCCATTGTTGTCAAGTCCGATCACAAAATCAACCGACTACAGTGTTTGCTCAGTGATCCATAAGACAGTCCTGGTTGTCATGAGAAACAAACCCAGTTCGATAAAACAAGAAAATAAGTGATGCATTGGCAAAACAGTTGTGTTTAGTGTTATACTTCAATTGGCTCCCGTGCGCACTTTATTCCCCTCTCTCCATCAGTGCTCTGTTTTAAGGGTATTCAAAGCCCGAGCTACCAGGGATAGAGAGAACTCGAAGAGCTGTGCGCGGTTTGTTCCCCCTATCCATCCGTGCTCCGTTTTAAGTAATATATACAATATGAGTGGCCGTGTGGTATCAGATATACAACCACGAGCCGAAGGCGAGTGATCGTATATCTGATACAATACGGACACGAATATTGAATATTACTTATGAAACGTCTAGGTGTATACATTCATGTTCTACTAAAATCTTAAAGATAAAATTGATTCTGGCTGAGAAAATTGGAGTTAAAGTTTGTGCAAATCAGGACGATTTTGTCACACATGTACAACCTCCTCCACGGACAGTGGTTTCTATTGTGTGCCATTAATTATTCATGAGTTTTATAACGGTATTTAAAGCTCGAGCTAACGCGGATAGAGAGAACTCGAAGAGCGGTGCGCATTTTATTTCCCTCTCTCCATCAGTGCTCCGTTTTAAGGGTATTCAAAGCTCGAGCTACCAGGGATAGAGAGAACTCGAAGAGCATTGCTCACTTTATTCCCCTCTCTCCATCAGTGCTCCGTTTTAAGGGTATTCAAAGCTAGAGCTACCAGGGATAGAGAGAACTCGAAGAGCGGTGCGCATTTTATTCCCTTCCGCTCTATCTATCAGTGCTCGTTTCTAGGATATTCAAAGTTCGAGCTATACCAAAGATATAGAGAACGCGCACATGCGCACTTCATTCCACTCTCTCCATCTTTGCTTTACTAGTAAAGCAGGGATGAAGCAAGAGTTGTTACTCCATTTCCTATAATGGATCTCGTCACTCGTTCGATTCCAGACACCACAGATGAACGCTGCAAATAAAGCATGAATTGGAATGAAAATGGATTAATGGTGATACATCAAACTACGTCAGTTCTCGCTTTCATCCGTGAGTCACGCTTATCTGCGTACTTGCGTATTAATGTGTTTAATCTCGTTAGTAACTTAATCACACCGGAAAGAAAGAGAAAACCCTCACAAAACTATATTTTACTTCGAATCAAGTGTGATATCATGGTAAAAAATGAAAATATAATGAATGACTACAAGAGGAATGTTTATGACGCATGTAATATTGGTTTTCACGTCAAACGTGTTCTCAGCCCGGAATTATCAGTTGCAGTCAAATCATTTAAGTGATTAACGATATATTGCGTTATTTTCACCCTAAGACACAGTGAGCCCTACTTGGGCGAGCATTGAGTCCTAGTATCATTGATTTCCATCGTGGAATATTTGCTAAGACATATCCACCTAGGGATTATATTACAGTTCTGGGTTTTGGCCACAATAATAACTACAACAGCTTTTTTTAAATTTAGTTAAGAAGCGCACACTCAGTAATAATTATCTTCTGTTATTTAATCTGTTTGATTCTCGAAGTGATTAAAATTAAACCATAACAGCGGTTCCAATCATGAAAATATGCGCATTAAATGCACGTTAAAGCATTGAATTCACGTTAGGATTATTTCGAATATTGGACGAATTATACAGGAACTACATCAGCGTATTGTGTTTGACCCCAGTCCCTTGTCACACGAGTCGAGTAGACAAAGTACAGGGCCAGTACAGCAGTACAGTGTTCTTGTATTTTCGAAGGAAGAAACACAGGATAAACCACTTGAGACTGGTTGAATAGGATCATCTAACATCTGATGTTCTGCACCGCCGCTTAACTAAGACTAGGGCAACAACAGCTAAGCTGGTCTACAATCCCTAAGTGCACAAATCTAGAGCGACGAATCTTTAAAATATTCTATTCTGTGATTTAATTGCTGCTACTCGCCATGGATCACCTAATACGCGGTCTTAGTCGTTATTACGCCTAATCATTCCGCACTAACTACGTTGATATACAATATACTTAAAGTGAAGTTGTGCATCCGTTCTGTGCATAGCGGCAGTTATTTTGGTTAAAGATATCGAGAGAAATTGACGGAATCATCTACATAAGCAAGGTAAGAATGTAATGTAAAATCACAGTGTTTATCACAATCACTTGAGCTTTGATTGATCTAGTGATGGAAGACTTCGTACAATGTTTTGAACTCGAATTTTCTATTTTGGTCTTTCTATGGGTTATATATATGTACAATCGCTGTAGTCAAGATTGTAAAGGTACTTAATCAAATTAAAGCATTTTGAAAGTAATGATGATAGTCGCTTTGACGTGGTTCAGATGGACACGATTTTGGTGCCTGTTGTGATGTCTTTCACGCTGTTCCGCCAAGGCTTGTAATATTGACATTAACCTGTATAATTGTATGTTGTGTTGAACACAAAACCACATCACATGAAGACCCACTGATAAGTACACAATACAACCACATCAAGCCATCAAGGTTTGGTAATACTTTTATGCTCCCAGCAGCTTATTGGTTATTTTGCGAACGACTATCGAAGGTCCATTACTAACATGCTAATAACAAAACAACTTCACTAATACAATTACTGAACTATTTGTCGGTAATCCAGAAAACAATACAAGGGTTAGGATAAACAGTTGAACAAAACATATATTAAAGATTCAACGGATTTCTTTCAAATTATCGAGTAGGAATCGAGGTTGTTTTTGCTCGTTTGGAGGAAAACCAGTCGTGTATTTTGTAGATACTAAAATCCAGATTCAAAAAAACCTGTGATCTTTGGCAAAGGTCACAACAAAGTCCGCCTATAAACAGGTATTGGATTCTATTATATTTTACTCGCTAGGACAAAAATATAAATACGAGATATTCTGTGAGTTAAATGGGTAAGAAGAAAGGCAGGTTCTCGGTAGATTAGGGAAAAAACACAATCGTTTTCAACAATAAAAAGTGATTGCGGATATTTTGATATTAAGAACGGTGTAGGATGATTTACAGCGACATGTTAGAGTACATGAATTACAAAGAATAGAGAGTCTTTATTATTATTAAGAGATTTTGGTCCAAGAGATCATAAGATTGAATCTCAGGCGGTTCAAAAGGCGTTAGTGAATCGCTTAAAACTGTTTCTGACTTTGGATATATAGTTCATAGCTCTCGTTATTCGTTTGACTAACATACTACCGAACCAATGAACCAAAACAGGGATACATTTTAATATATTGAAAAATTTGAAATTTGAATTTCGAGCTGACCAATTTTTCTTTTCTGACTGATTTTCTTTCTATCTTTTTTTATTGCAATTAACTCTAAAAATACTCAGAGTAAAAAGATAAACCAATAACCACTAGATAAACCAGCCATGTTATTATCAATAAAACAATTATCATATATATAATTATATAATTAGAGAGAGAGAGAGAGAGAGAGAGAGAGAGAGAGAGAGAGAGAGAGAGAGCAGTAGAATAAGAAATAAGCCAAGGCATGCAACTGGTAACGTTTACAAATTTTATTATTATAACGAATGTATATGTATGACACTGTTATATCCTAATATCAAGCATGAAGCTGTGGCCTCTAGTATATATATACATATATACACATGTACATATACATTATATATATATAAATATTGAGAATTTTAGATACATATAAATATATGTTTGACCTAAATTTTTGTTGGAAAATCGCCATGAAAATCGTTGCAAATTGATTGCAAACATGTTAAATAGTCTCATTATATTTGCACAAATAACATTTAACAAATTTGTCATTAAATTCAAAGTAAATGGCGGTATAACACATGTATGTATATATGTCCGAAATTCTCAAAATGTTTGGAAACGAGTCTACGAGTATATATATATACTATCATGTGGTAAACTTCTATTTTTAGACGTCCATTATTGGTCAAAATTTAACATGTGCTTTTTCGTCTATTGTTCTCGAGTGCTGAAGCCAAAAGGTTAACAGGTTAAGGCGGATTAATGTGTGCGTATGTCACGTGGTATAATATAATCTATTCTTAGACACCATTACATTTTAAAGGAACACTTCAGTTATCCTTACCGAAGCACTTATGTCAAACGAAAACAGATAATCGTAGCCACACATTAACAGAATACATTAAAAAAAACCTCATTCTATTTGCCGGGCAAAATCACGAATCCATATTATTTTAGTTTTCATAACTTTTCTGATACTAGTCGTTGTTCTAGTTGTTATATTAGTCTTTCAAGTTGTAGTTGTAGTAGTAGCAGTAGTAGTTGTTGCTGTTGTGGTAGTCGTGGTATTATTTAGCATTCAATGGCGAACGGCAGATGTCATGTAACTAGATTCAAGACATTAGCCGAAAGATATTTTAGTAAATGGACAATCATTGTGAGTCATTAGCTTCACAATGGCTCAAAAAGTCTTGTTCGTGTTCATCACTATCCTTGTGGCTGGCGACCCCACTTAGAGCGGTCTGAGAGCCGATCACCAGTATCAAGAGCCATTAAATTTATTTAGTTCGCGCTAGAAAAAAAAATTGGAAAAAAAAACAACACAAAATTCCACGCAGTCAAACACGTGCTTTTACCGGTTACAGGTACCCGACACAGTTATCTCTATTATATTGTTCATTTCGATTCCAAACTAGATTTCCACTTTGTACTCGCACAAATTTAAATATTTCTCACGGTTTTCATCAACTTCTCATCTTTGATGACGCATTTTTTTCGTTTTAAAGATTAGATTAAATTCTAGTTGATCCGAAAAAAGTATTCGGTACCTCTGAACCAATAAAATGGGGCAGTATCCAAGACGTCTGAATCTCCTAGGATTTAAGCCCCAGCTAAAAAACGTCTGGTCTGATAATCCTTTCCTCAACTCCATTAGTTTTTAACTTTATGAAATTTCACATAAAATTCGAATATAAAAGCAATGTTTTTTTTTTGTTCCTGGGGTGTTTGGTCTTTCTTCGTAATCATGGGTGATATCTATGTCATAAAATCGCAAGGTCATACTTTTATATTAATACTACAAGGCTTAATATATATTATTTTTCGTCCAGGACATCTCATTTTCAATCACTGACAAAGCCGCGTTGATTTAATTTTAATCTACGATTCTTAAGCTTGTTTTTCACACGACAGTCAGCTTTGAGCCGTGATTTTGATCAGTGCAATGATAGGGAATAGCTTATGCATTTGTCTCTTAAATCCTATCGTTACGTCAAACGCACTTCGAGGGAAAATATTTACAAATTTTGTAAATTAAAATTTGATAGATGATAAATTGTGGGGAGGTCTTTGTCGTTATTTAAGAACATTTGGTCAAGTTTTGACGATATTTTAGAATGTTTTGAAGTGCGGCGCTCGATAAGTCACAACTCAGAAGTCACGCAAAATTGGACTGCGAAAAAAGAAGAAGAAAAACAACAAAGAAATGGAAAGAAACTTCGTCGTAAAAGAAATTGACGAAATATTTCTCATAAATCTTAAAATTGTTTAACAAGATGTTTTTGGATTTTTGCTTTTGTTTTGTCTTGCTGTAAGGACAGGAGAAGACATAGTATCAATTATTCATACAAGGAAAAACATTCTAGCGTTTTTATTTTATTTTAGCGTTTGAAGTTGTTTCCATTACCTTTTGTTGGAATGGTTGTTTTTTTCTTTTCTTTTCTTTCCTTCTTTTTCCTTTCTTTTCTTTCTTTCTCTCTCAGTTTACTCAGTATTTTTCTTTCTTTCTTTCTTTCTTAATTTCTTTCTTTATCCTTCCTTCCTTCCTTCCATCTGTCCAACTATATTGCTAATAGTAGTTACTACGCACATTATGTAAGACCTAACATATTGAAATATTTCGAGCTGTTTTCAGAAATCCTTTTTATTACGATCATCTGGCTCAACATTTGAAGTACTTTCGAACCGCAAAGTAAACATATCACTGAACCACACTCGCCACGACATCACAACTCACGAAAAGCTAAAACTCATAAATCCCTCTCTTCACTCTAGTGTTAATTTCACCATAATAATTTTTTTCATTCATATAGTTACCAAAATATAATATTTTTCCATCGGTTCATTAATTTATTTATTTATAATTCAAATTTTGTCGAGTGTGACGTTTTTCAGGCCTTTCTCATCAACAACAAAAGCGCTGTTGAACTACATTTCCTTAATCCTTCTTCAGCTTTGTTCCAAGAGCGAACACCGATATCATTCAGTATTCAATGACAATCTCTTTTCCTCTGCTACTAGAATATCAAGAATTCGTTCTACCGCTTCTTGGGTTTCGGTAAGTACATTCAAAATGTCTTTGTTTACACCTGCAATCTTTCAAAATGTAAAAAACTGGTTTAAAATTATTTTTACGCCAGAACGACTTCACTGTGCCAGGACAATTATACGGGACCTACGGGGGAAAAAATCGATATTTGAAAGCATAAAAATCATTGTTTTCCACTTATTTTTAACGATGTTAGGTTTTTATTTATTTACGTCTTGGTAGCTTCAAGGTTTTCATGTATGCATATATACACGTATGTGCATATATATTGTCGTAGTCATGCTGGCTTCGGACGAGGCTAGATTTGACGAATGAGTAAGCGGAAGTCATGTGCCTCGCATTGTTTTCAAAAATTGTTGATCCCAGGGATTTGAGAGCTAAGATCACTGAAGTGAATCATTCTATCTTTTACACCACAATACCTGAAGCTCACTTGAATATGTCCAAGTTTGGTATTTTTGTAACGCTTTGTTACGGACTCTTTTGGAACTACTTCTAATTAGGACTTACTGGAAAGGAAAAGGGGTCTTGAACGGTTCGGAAACATAAACTGTATTGAGATAAATTTGAGTTAAATCAAGTGCAGTCGTAAGGTAAGCTTTTCAGGTTATTGTTTACTTCTGTTCCTTAATTTACTCATCAAATAGAATATTCATGTCTTGAAAAGGATTAAGAAGGGACGCGTTTTGTACCACTGATATCACACTCTTTCCTCGTAGCTATATCGTCAGAAAATTGCCGTAAATCTCTGAATTAAACTTATTTTTTTCAAAGAGGTTCGAGTGTGTAAAACGCAGCTTTGTTTTAGCAATTTGAAGTATTTCACACAGCTCTTGTTTCTATTAAATTTATTCATTTATTACAATCAATGTACTTTTGAAAACCTAACAGCAGTGAAAGAAAGAACACTCAAAACTCAAGCCTTCCAGAACCAATTCTTTCTACGATACTTGACTTCTAATAATCAAAAATCTGTGCATTTGGTTCTTGTCCTTTTTAAATATTTTCAGTAATTTTTTGAGATTCTAGAGCAGTTTTACAATGTCTTAAATCCAATTAAAACTTCTTTCCTTGGTCAGTTAAATTGGACCGGACGCCGTTCATTTTCATTAAAACTCATTTTGGGTTCCTTTATCTGTCATTGTCCTGATAGTTATACCTTATAATAAATATAGATATGTAGGGAATACTATTAGCAGTTGAAGCATCACCGAGGTAGAACGAGTAGTCGAGGCTAGTGGTAAACAAATCAACACGAGGGTTAAGTGCTGTAATTATAAACTGTTTTTAACAGGACGAGGGAAAAAAAACAACCTTATCTTTTCGTCAAAAAATAACTCGTGTTTACCACAAAACAAACATTTGCAATGCTAGCTGTTTCTGGAATCTTAAGGTTGATCAAAGATGTACGAAACAGATCATTTTGGAGGGTTAAATATGCATAAAATACCTCCTTACAGCTGCATTATATTGATTCGGTAATTATATTGCACTAGTCGTACTCGTTCGTTGATTGATCCGGCGAGAATGGACCGCGTTTAATTTTATTTTCATCGTTATTTCAAGACATCTCTTCGGAGATCAAACTTGATCGATAGATATTCAAGCCATTAAAACTGACGATCTTTGATCTCTCTACTTCTATTGCTGATAATAATCATGATGGGTATAGTTTCAGCATCTTGTCCATACTACTGTCTCAGCTAAGGAAGCAAGAGAGGAAACACGACTTAAGAAAACATGCCTACATATTTCGTTTCTGTTCAAGCAATCATGCACTTGATGCACGAATCATTTCTTGAATGTGGTTATTTTTAGCTCGTTTATAAATTTGAAATGTTTTGTGATGATGAAATTCTGGAATGGAACATATGGATTGAGGATCGAGGAATCGTTGCCCTTGCTTGCGCGCGGTTGTTAAGTTGCCCATGGCAACGGGTGGAAGAGGAGGAATATATAAGCACAGGCGTTCATGGATGTTTTCAATCATGAACGCCTTTGATTGTCTCTGCTGAGCCTTAAACGCCAAAATCCCTCCCCCTAGACGCCAATTAAAGGTCATAGAAACGAAGCGTTGTAAAAAAAACTGTTTTTAATCTCGCTACGTGTGCTTCTTCTAACACTTCTCTCGTGTTGTGCGAATCCTCGTGTGCTTTATAAGTGCTTGTTTATTTGTTGTTGTCTGTCTATCTGTCTGTCTGTTTGTTTGGTCGTTTGTCTGTCTGTCTGTCTGTCTGTCTGTCTATTTGTCTGTCTGTCTGTCTGTCTGCCTGTTTCTTTGTTTGTCTGAAAGAAACACAAGATAATTATTTGTGAACGAAACTCTGAATTAATTTAGAAGCCTCACTGTGAATGACCTGGGGTTTTTCCTTGGTAGCCTTTGAATCTTTTCAAAATACTCCCCAACGCTCTAAATAAAACAATAGATCGAGTGAATACCAATCATGTAATGTTTTTAGACATGCAAACTGTGTCTATCAGGATGTCTGCCGCGGCCCACCTGGTGTGTTCAAGACAGTAGTTTCATATATATCGACTCGTAGGATAACTAGCATCACTTGATCAAGCCTGTCGATGGTTCATATACTTAAGTCAAAATGATCCTAAACAATGTGTATTTTAGAGTCAGTTTGTGCATGAAACTACATAAAGTAATCATAACGTTGTCTAAGTGTTCATTAGTCAGATCATAAGACATAACTAAGAATTAGAATGACTAGGATTGAAGTCGTTATGTATTTTATACTGCTAAACCGGCTTCCAACGACATCTACCGATCTCTATCGTGTACGTTTTGGAATATACTTCATACCTAATTCAAAACAGATTTTGAGATATGAAAGAAAATAATTTCTTCTTTCCTTCCGTTAATTTCCTTTGCTTTCTTTCTTTCATTCATTCTTTCTTTCTGTCCTCTCCTTTCGTTTTCTGTCGTTTCCTTTTCTTTCGTTTGTTTTCGTTTCGTTTCGTTTCCTTACCATTCCTTTCCATTCCTTTCCATCTCATTCCATCTCATTCCATCTCATTCCTTTCCATTCCTTTCCATTCCTTTCCATTTCATCCCTTTCCATTTTTTCCATCTCATTCCATCTCATTCCTTTCCATTCATTTCCATTTCATCCCTTTCCATTTTTTTCCATCCCATATCTTTCCTTCTTCAGTTTTCTTCTCCCTTCCCCTTCCATCCAGTCTAGCATCTACTGCGTGGGATTCCTTCCAATTTATTTACCATGACTCGTAATTACTAAGTACATCCACACAAATACATTTAAGATAAAGTGCCATTGAAAGCGCGGCTTCTCTTTCAAGTCATTTGTTCTTAAAACATATTTCTTTCCTAAAGTAAACTGTATTAGATGTATGTAACTATAACGAAAATAATGTCAACCTCTTCCCCCTGGTCAGCAGAAAAGGATTCGATGAGAAAAGGGCCGCAATCTGAGTTACGACATTTATTGGAGTTTTGCTAATAATGTCAAACCTAAAAATAAGATAATGACGTCTTAGAATTATGATGTCTGCTTCATAATCAATGGAAGAATAAAATTGGCTGGATTAGGTATTTTGAGCTAAAGTTTGTAATCAAGTAAAGTACAAAGTGCCTTTGTATTGACAAAGAAGTTTTCTCTTTCGTCTCGTGAGAAAATGGATTATTTTCTGTAGATAAGAAAAGGGATAAAATCGTCTTGCACAGGGCAAATATTTGGATACGGCAAAGGTTGCTACATAAACACATTTCTTCTGTAACCACTCTGATATCGTCTGGTATTGTGTTCTTCAAAGAAAGAAAGCGCAAATTTTAGTGTTATTTGTGAAGCATATTTGCTTTAGGAAAGCTTATTTTCAGATAAACATTTTTGTATTTGATGGCTGCCTGTATCTTACAGGCACCTGAGTATTACAATCACCTCTGTATTACGACCATCAATGTACTAAGTGCATTGTTTTATTACTGGACTATCTATCTGATTGGTTAGACACGGCACGGCTACGACTCAGCCATACTCGATCCTCGCTTGACAACCCTTTCTATTACTATCACTAGGCATTGCGGACAACTGGTCGGATTGTGTGACATGTTATACACTGATGCGCATTTATCTTTGCTTTATAAACCTCTCTATTACGATCACTTGGTAGGCGTGCGGACAGCTGGTCGGATTGTGCCAGCGTAATGCGCATTTTTCCTCGCTTTATAAACCTCTATATTACGACCACTTGGTAGTTACCCGGACAGCCAGTCATTATGATATTAAGTACGTCACAAGTCATAAAGTAATGCGCATTTAGTCTTGGTCTTAACATTTCAATATTGCGCTCGGTATATTTACGACTGATATCTTACAAACAAACAACAGTCAACCAGAAAAGAACCCGGCTCAGTAGAAACATCATCGATGATTCATGATGAAAACCTGTATAAGCAAGTATGCTTAATCTTTACTAACATATTTAGATTTTAACACCCTGGGCTGATCAAAATCAGGTTATGGCTAACTCACATATCGAGTTGCAATTACGTTAGGTTTTGTGGAGGGGGGAAACCAGAAAACTCTGAGAAGAACCCCTGAAATCAAGGCAGAGACCTAACAAACTCTACTCACATGTGATGCCGAGTCCAGGAATCAAACCTGAGACGACAGAGACGAGAAGCAAGTGCAATAAAGTTTTATACTCTAAATTCAAGAAAACAAACAAACAGAATCAATAATCAGCATTTTTGTCATAGAAATAGCAAATGTATATATTTGTTTAGAAAACATTTTAAAAGCGCACTTCAAATCGAATTGGCCTTGCATCTACCTCAAACGACAAACAAACATTCTAATCTTTAGGCTTGGGTTGTTTGGATAAAAAAATAGCTAATTAACTGAGTTTTCGGTGTAGAAAAAAGGGAATGAAATATCTAGACAAGAATTGTTGACCTTTGATTATGAAACTAGTGGTATTATTGATTCCAAACTCAGCAGTAAGCCTCACGAGATGATACTGAAAGGGTGAAGGATGAATAAAAATGTTGTGAATTTTTTTGCGCTAATTTCGTTGCTATTCTTATTCCTATTTTTATTCTCTTTTTGCATCACAAATCAAAAGTCGAAAGTTAATGCCGGAGGCTCTAGATAGAATCATGCTGCTAGAACTAAACCATAATAGAAAAACAGAAAGTGAAATAACAGTTAAAAGGAAGGAAAGATGAAAAGGAAAAGTTGTGACATGTTGCACACATTTTCGTTTCTTCTTCAATTCCCACGTTTCCAAGAAGCAAATTGATTTAAATCTTGATAAAATAATTTGGAATGTCTTTGAAATATTTTGCCCTTTATTAGCTGTGATGTTGATGTTGTAGCCTAGTCAGTCAGTTATCCATTATTATTTATTTATTTCACTAGCAGAGACAGTCTAGACCAACGGAATGACGCAGAGAGAATATTTAAAACATCATTCTAGCTTGGCTAGTTAGTTTCTACTAATTTTCGTGTGAATGGATAATACATCCCGTTAAAAGTGAAGTAAAAATCCATTTATACTTTTAACAAGTGTTTTCACCGTAGGGCAAGCTTTCGCATTAAGTATCGTGTCTCATTTCACGTGTTATTTCACGAAACAACACGCACAACTTCGTGTTCGCGCACTCCCTCAGCCTCAGCATCAGTCAAGTGCCCATTTAAAACATTCCTCTTATCTAACGTCCGCAGAAAATGTCAACAGTTTCTGACAAGGAAAGTGATGAACTTTGTTTTAAATAGCATAGTAAATAACCTCCGATCTGAACCACCAAAATTTGCATTTCAAAACACGTCGAGCGGTTACCACTTGCAATTCATATTCGTAAATATCTTTGCGACTGCCGCTGGTTGACCTTTTAACCAGACTAAAAACTACGACGTTTTTTTGTCTTCAGGTGAAGAGGATAACAAATGAGTTGAAAAAGCTACACATTCAAGTTTCTCTTACAAGATTCAGGTATTTATCTTTGTGATTTAAGCTCAGAATAAAAATATTGATTGTTATTGTTATTGTTATACAATTCATAAGCGTTTTAATTAGTTCGATAAAAACGAGCGATCCAAGTTTAAAGTGCTCGTCTTTCGGCAAGTACCATATTCTATATATTAGAAGATTATGATAGTTTTAAGTAACGGAGCTTTGATTTTAAGATGGTGAGAAGTGCTTGAGAGGTAGCAACACTGGCGGTCTTCTTCGGACTGTTATAAGGTTGAATAGCATGGTATAATTATCGTGTTACTAAATTTTTCTTTTGCTTTTCATATTCTTTAAATTTCATTCAATGAGAATAAGTTGTTTTCAATTTGGTGACAATTCATGACGATAAGATTACTATCCTACCTTCTATACTCGAAAATTATATTTCAGATATTTTAAGCGGCATTCATGCTTGTGTATATATAATTTTTGCAAATGGCCTGTGTGTGTAAATATATATATATACACACACACAAACGAAAGTATATCAAACTCATACGAGAAGTTCTATCATCTCTGGTATTTTTTTCAGCAAGCTTAATAGTGATATACGACTTGAAAAAAATATCAGGATTAATATCCCATAATTTCTGATATACTTCTGATATACTTGTGTATGATAAACATGGTATACCTGTGTATAAATTTGAAGACGCCATAATTTTTGCAAATGCATGGCTGTATATGTGGCCGAAGAATTTTTTGAGATAATAATATCATTAGATAACAATATGTGAATTTTTCTTCCATTATCATGGTCGTATGTTGGGGTTTTTTCAACTTCCGGACCTCGTGAAATTAATCCCCTAGCTTCTAGTCTACTTTCATACTCCAATATAATACTCTTTTTAATCCACACACCCACACACTTGCCTTGAATATAACACTGTTTCTATTGTCCAAGTAGTCATAATGATCTAGAAGTCAGTATATTTGTATCAGAGAAGACTTTAATCATTGTCTGGCAAAAACTGGTGAAATTACAAAAAAAAAATATATATATATATATATTATTATTATTATTATTATTTTTATTATTATTTTTATTATTAACATTTTATTGAATTATTTTTCCATACCTTTTTTCATACAACTTTGCGGGCCACTGTGATTAATTACATATATTTTATTATTATCATTATTATTATCATTATTATTATTATTATTATCATTATTATTATTATTATTATTATTATTATTATTATTATTATTATTTATTATTATTTGGATTGTTTTTGTATCAGTTTTTAAAATTATTTTTATTCTTGTATTTCCCTCGTATCAAAAGTAAGAGGCATACAATTCTATTAATCTTTTTATTCTCACGCGGTACTTTTACCCCAGTTATTGTAGATAATATTTTTGTAGAATCCTGCTAAATAATCCCCTGGTCAGTTCGGCGCTTTCTTGGCAGGAACTTAGCGGGACATTGTGCACGGTTCAGCAATAATGACTCCGTAGTTCCGTTCTAGTTTGGTAGTAAACATAACGACTTTCGTTTTCCTCTCAAAACAAAAGAAATTGAAGGTTTAATTTTCGCTAACTGTGGGTGATGCTTGTCGATCATTTCCGTACCTTGTTGTTAATATGTTGCATTAGTATATCCTACATATTTCTTTAGTATCTTAGTGCAACAGCACAATAAAAAATAAAAAATAAAAATATTTATTAAGATGTCAGTTTGTAGGGAAAAAATAAGGTTAGACTTGCATATGTTTTTGTTTATAGAACGCTGTTATTTGCACAGGTGTCTTGCTATCTTTCAAGATGTGAGTTGAGAGTGTGAGTCATTGTTTTGGAACCAACCTACTATGTGCGGGGGTGTAAGGTAGCATAGAACTCTGTTCCGAGATGTTTTTTGCTTTTTATTATCATATGATGGCCTTTAGCGAGTTTTAGGAAAGTTTAGAACCTCTTTATCAGTTCAGTTTTTCTCAATATTCACCGGTTTTCCTCCCTCCGCAAGACTTAACACGCTAATAAATTTCAAATGATTTGATCTTTGAGTTAGCCGTGCCCTGACTTCGATCAGCCCAAGGGTTGTTTCAGAATATCGATGAATTTGAAGATTATATCCATGATAAAATCATAGGAAGGAACCACTTTCTCTCACGTACGTATACCCATGACTAAAAATCTTCGCTGGAGATATTACCATGTATAAGCTATCTTAAATTCAAATGTGATTAAAGTTTATTGTATTGTATTGTATTGTATTCTTCGCCAATGCCGCAAATTCACCCAGAGCGAGTAGTCTACACTAAGCCATTAACAGTTGGTTTCGTAAGAATGGACTTTGCCTAGATTTATTGCTGTAAATGACTAAATGAAGATTCGATTTGATAAAGCTATGAAAATAAATACATGAATCATAAATAGTAAGTCCATAGCTTCGACGGAATATGAACCAGTAAAAGGTTCCTTATATAAGATAAATAGCCTTCAAATGAGAAACGGAGAGAATCTCGAATTTCCAAAGACCGTTTTTCTTGGTGTTAACATAGTGTCATGCCATGCCACATATCATTATTATTTCACGTCAGTGACAATAACACCCTTCGGCAATACCGTTAGTACTCAAGCCTCACTTAAAACGTGCGCCCGTAAAACAACTGTGAGGTATCAGATATTCAACATTTCGTGCAGTTATAAAGTAGCTTTGCCAGGAAGTTCACCCACTCTAAATACATATATCAAGACATGCGCAATGAGAAATCAAGTCTGGAAATTGTAATTATTAGAGCGGCTTTCGTAAGAGTGGGAAACGTCATATACGTACGGTACTGGCTTAGAGCAGGTATTCACGGTACGATATGCCGTAACATTGAAATGGCTTCCCATAAGAATGGTTATCGTGTGAGTGGAAACCGTATACGGTACTACGTTACAGCACGTACACGGTACCCGTAACATTGAAATGGCTTCCTGTAAGAATGGTTATCGTGTGAGTGGGAAACATACGGTACTGACTTACAGCACGTACACGGTACGACATGCCGTAACATTGAAATGGCTTCCCATAAGAATGGTTATCGTGTGAGTGGGAAACACACGGTACTACGTTACAGCACGTACACGGTGCGACATGCCGCACACAGAAATGATTTCCTTGTCGAGTAATTCATCTAATCACAACGCGTAGTTACGGCTACGGTACGGTAAGATGCTGTACGGTTGCAGTACACCTACGAATTTGACGTATCGTTTCCCACTCATACGAAAATCGCTTCAAGTAAACACTTCTGGTTGCTATGTTACGGTGGACTTTTGATGATGAATGATTCTGAAAGTCTAGCGTCTGATATATGGCGTCTGACAGTTCAAGAGCTGTTTTTCCATCAAACGATATTTAACTGTCTGATTCATCCATCCATTCATCCATTCATCCACCCATTCATCTATCCATCCATCCACCCATTCATCTATCTATCCATCCACCCATCCATCCATTGATCCATCCATCCTTTCCTTCTTTCCTTTCCTTTCCTTTTCTTTCCTTTCCAAGTATTAGTTAACAGCCACTTCATTCAAACTAAATAATAACACCTAAGATCACTTGAAACTAATGATTTAGGAGCATTAACAACACCATAAGATAGATGAACGCTGTAATCAGATCACTTTCTATTTCTGCTCGCTAATTTATGCAAAATAGCAATAGAGCTTAGAAAAACATACATTCCAATATGTTAAAGAAAGTTACCATGGAATCAAAATTTCAGGCTTGGATCAGAGCAACTAGAAACGGTTTTTTTTGTGTACAATTTAATAATCTTCAGTTCTACCTTAGAATTATTTTTGCCATGAAGGACCGCAGTTTTACTTCTAGACTCGGTGTGACTGATGTCCTATTGATCAGAGAACCTCTTGAAAAGTGCAGAGTCTAATGTGAATCCTTTTAAACAAATCACATCAATATGCTCTACGATTTTAATTGTTAAAAGTGACAATAATATGTGAGCAATATTTTTAATTGGCTTGTTTATCAGTGTCGACATGTGAATATCGTGATTTTGCTTTCAAAAGGAAGAAGCTTCGTTTTTCTTTTTCTTCTTTTCAGTCTGTTCGTCTAGCCTTACTTTTCACTTGTTTGGTTTCATCGGTCATCGTTCGCTTGTGCGTGTGTTGCGTTGGTTTGTTCGTTCATGTGTTTGTGCGTTTTTTGAGTTGTTAAGTCACAATAGACCTTTCCCAAATTCATTTGGATGATCACAAAACACTGGTTTCAAGTCGAGGTTGGCCTTGATAAATAAAAGAATCAAGTTCAGAATTCGGGAAAGGTCTATTTTCTTTCGTTGTTTTTCATTTTCTCTCTCTCTCTCTCTCTCTCTCTCTCTCTCCCTCTCTCTCTCTCTCTCCCTCTCTCTCTCTCTCTCTCTCTCTCTCTCTCTCTCTCTCTCTCTCTCTCTCTCTCTCTCTCTCTCTCTTTCTTTCTTTCTTTCTTTCTTTCTTTCTTTCTTTCTTTCTTTCTTTCTTTCTTTCTTTCTTTCTTTCTTTCTTTCTTTCTTTCTTTCTTTCTTTCTTTCTTTCTTTCTTTCTTTCTTTCTTTCTTTCTTTCTTTCTTTCTTTCTTTCTTTCTTTCTTTCTATCTATCTTGCGTACGTGCATGCCTACGTTAAATTATTATTCAATCATTCATTCATTTATCTTTTTACTTCTTGTTCCTGCGTTCATTCTCTTTTCGTTTAACCATCTTCCCCCACTTTATGCATTATGTAAAGTTCAGCCTATAGATATAGGCTAGACACAAAACCAAATTGACCCATTATCACATGATTTCCCACACGACTCTAGCTTTCTCTGTTAGTCATACAGACGATAAAAAAAAATATTAGCTTTGAGCAAACCCAAGACATCATATTGAAGGTAATTTAATGAAACTTTAGCTTCCAAACTGTCATAACATGCAACCATCTTCTGGTGTTATTTATCAATTTTGCATCTTAGTTAATTAAGCACAATATTCCATACATCACGTTCTCTTACTGCGTTATATATTTGTTTCGTTCTTCGTTTCATTAGTTCGTTCGCTCTTTCTTTCTTTTTCTTTCTTTTTCTTTCTTTCTTTCTCTCTTTCTCTCTTTCTATCTTTCTTTCTTTCCAGGTTATTTCTTTTTTTCTTTCTTTTTTTTATTTTTATGTTAACTTTTTCCTTTCTTTGTTTGTTATTGTTTCTTTCTCTTTTTTTTTCTTTCTCTCTTTATATCTTGTTTTCTTTCATTTTCCTTTCTTTTTTTTTCGTTTCTTTCTCATTGTGTTTCACTTGTTTCTTCATACTTTATCTATTCATTTGTTTACTTCATTTCTTTCATGCTTTTATTCTTCCTGTCTTTTTCTCTTTGTTTATCATTTCATTCTCAGTTCTATATGTCAACACGTTTATCTCGACCTTGTTGTTATCTCTCTTGCCTTCAAGACAAGACTTTTTTAGAAACACAATAAATAGCAACGCCTGTTCTAATCCATCAACGAGTTCAAAACAATTCAATCCAATTCACAATCTATTTTCTATTTCTGGCTCAAACCTCGTTCAAGCGGATAATCAATTGGTCGGCACCGTTTCATCTTATCAAGGTCCACAATTACAATCCGAGACGTCGGGATAAATCTTTTTTTTTTCTTGTCCACTTTTCAATATACTTCGTGACTTTAATTAAAAAACTTCTCAGCATTTTCACAAGGTGTTTACAACAAAAGGCTTGAAGTTGCCTCTCGGAGTGGGTTTTGAGAGTGTTGAAATTAAGATAGTAACTTAACGCCTACAAATATAGATCAGTGTTGTGTAGTTGTGGATTATTTGTTTACTCCTCTCTGACCCAACACAAGACAGTGAGTTTGTAGACTTGTGGACAGTTGGTGCCATATGTAAGTTGATTTTTTTTCTATTCTTATGTAAAAATATAGCTAGACTTCTTAGCTTTCTTTTGGTAGATAAAAAACCTGAATACTCTAGGATCATAATTAGTTTTAGTACATCTGTGTTTTTCCGCCTCTGTCCCGTTCTCTTCTCTTCTCTGTTGTCATCTTTTGTCTCCTCTCCTCTCCTCTCCTCTCCTCTCCTCTCCTCTCCTCTCCTCTCCTCTCCTCTCCTCTCCTCTCCTCTCCTCTCCTCTCCTCTCCTCTCCTCTCCTCTCCTCTCCTCTCCTCTTACCTTTCCCTTTCCCTTTCTTCCCTTATCATTCCTTCATATTTTATTCATCTGAAGCCAAAACTTTTCTCACCTTCAGTTTGTAGATATTTTTTAATATTTTTCGTTCCTCCTACGCAAAACAATTCTTGAATTTTAAGATGGGTCACGTTTGCAAACGACAGCGTTAACTTTTAACTTTATTGTAGATAAAATTATTTTTCTTGTGTGAAAAATAGATCAACGTGTAAGGAAGTCTTCTAGACCCCTTTTCTGGTATAGATTTTTCATCTAGATTTGTTCAAAGTCAATCAATTACGAGATCTCTCCTTGTCTTGCCGATGGCATCTGTTTCTATGGTAACCTAGTATCATGAAAAAGAAATCTGCAGGCAAGTTCTGTGCTACAAAAAAAAAAAAAAAAAAAAAATCAAGTACCGCTGACCAGGCCCAATATTGTTTTCTCAAAAAACATTTTTCGAAAAAAAATTTTTTTTTGTTCAGAACAAAGTCTTATCCAAAATACTATTTACTAAGTAAAACAAAGGTTTATTTGAAAGGGATTTTTCTTACAAATTTTTAGATTTCCAAGGCCAAGGTGAAATACATCGTCCTAAACAATACACTTGATGGAGGTGTGAATTGTGATTTTTTTCCCCTAAAGAACACAGTTGAAAGGGTTTATTTTGAATTAGAAACCCCCTTTAAATAACTCTGCAAACAACCGCGAAGAAAAATAAAAGAAAATCTTTGAATTCAGAGCAAAAACATCAACTGTTTTTGGGATATCCTGTAGCGGGCATGCAGAATAAGATATCTTTAAAAAAAAATATTTTCAGAACAAATGCTTCAAGGATGTAAACAATACATCTTAGTAAAGCAACAATAAAAGATCCTTTTAAAAATTCATAACTAAAAGAAACAGATGCCAGATAAAATAGGTAATAATTTACAAGCGTTTTCTTTAGCTTTTATTTATTTTTTTTTTTTGAATATCAAAACTTCACGTTGGTCTTAAAAAAAAATTCATCTAAGACTCAATAAATAAAACATTGTTTTTTTAGGCATTTTTTCAAATATTACCGATAATTTATACAAGAAAAATTTCCGTTAGAATTTTCGCTTTAATTTAAAGAAATAATTCAGTGTTGTCGATATATTTTATGTAGTCTACGACATGTATGATAGTAAGAATTCTTTCTTTGATAAAATTTGCGAAAATTTGAGATAAAATGCTCTGAAACATAATTTGTATATATTGGTTTATTAGCATTTTTATTAGCTTCTATAATTGCTTTTCTAATTTAGGCATATTGAAGACTTTTTCTTTAACTAGCTACATGATCATTATACCAAAATAGATCGCCAGAGCTTCTCGATGCGTTTGTATATATGATCATCGCCAGAAGGACGCTTCTCAATCAAGAAACGCCTGTCTTTTGATAATACATCGATATGAATCCTTTGAAAAAAATACATCCAAAATGGCCTCCAAGTCTTAAATTTACTAAGTAAATTTAGGTAAGTTTAGAGAAATGAAACTATTATTGGTGTACTTTGATATTGTATAAAATAGAAACCGTTTTCCGATATTTATTGATCTATTTTCATTTTTTTTTTCATTTTTTTTTTTTTTTAATGGTAAAAGATAACTGGAATAAATGAATATAGAAGGAGAGAAATGCATTCGATTTTGTTCATGGCAGTCACATATTGTCATGTGATGGTTAGAGAACGAAGTATGTCTGTTGTCAAAGGAAATACGTTTTGACAAATGCATGGTTTATATGATTATTAAATGTAAATGCTGGATATTTTTTATCTCAGATCATAAACAAAACCAGAGAAATCAAACGTTAATTATAAATAATATTATAAGCAATGATATAAATGAAGAGTAAGTTACGTTTGATCCACGCTTTGTTGTTTATAAATATTTATAGATAATTTGAAGGATCTGAGTTTGTACCATTAGCAACTATCAAACGTAAGTATGTGATATGACGCTTGAATCGTAAAATAATTATCTGTTTTAAGCAAAGAAATAGGTGAAAAGAAAGGCAAAGGAAAGGAAAGGAAAGAAAAAGAAAGGAAAGGAAAGAGAAGTAGTGGAAAGGAAAGGAAAGGAAAATAATGTCATTACAATTTGAAAGTACAATATTTTCGTACTACAAGTTTCGCGATGTTTCAATAACAGACTTAAGCAAGACCATATTAAATTTTTCACATTTCAGACGTCTTCGTAGTTGAACGTCTATTATATATTAAGGGATGACCTCTACTTACAAATACCACCTAAAACCGTTCTATAACAAGGCGTCATTTTTAAGTTTTTATGTTTTCGTTCGCGAACCCTTTAATAAACACTAACGTGTGAGATTCACTTAACGACTTGGATATTTGATGTCAGTTGTGAAAACACGTCTAGAATTTTACATTACAATCATTATAGACGGGAGAACGACCTGAATCTAATCATAACTGTCTGGAAACACACCCTTCCTTTCAATAATGCTTTTCGATAAACAAACCTTCATAAAGAATCGTTATCACCGTGATACACAAGAATCTTGAATTTCTAGATCTTTCAACGACTCACTTTTTTTTTTTTTTTTTACAAAGATCAGCAGGTAACGTGTGTTAACCAAAATAAATCTCAGAACAATCTTAATGGTATTTTAAGTGCTTGAAAAAAATATACATATAGATTTTTTAGTTGATAAAAATTGAAAATATTTTTTTAACTTGGTGGCCGCCATCTTGGATTGATGACGTAATGAGATCATTCTATTGTCTGAAGATCAAAAGATTTTGAATTTTTTTTTTTTTTTTTTTTTTTTTGACATCTATATAATTAATGTTTTATATAAAACAGGTTTTTAGGAACAAAGGAGCCGGGGGAAAAAGCACAAAATAAAACAAACTGAAATTCAACAGTTTCTTTAATCCCTGTCCGCCATCCTGGATGTATGACGTCATTGAGTAGATATTATTGTTATTGCTTACAGATTAAAGCTCAAACATTCTGGAATACTGTTAGAGTTATTATGTATATAATTGGTCTTAAATATCTATTTTAGAAAAAAGGTTTGAAAGGCAAAGGAAATGATAAATGTGTCATTAAAGTTTGAGTAGCCATTTTGTGGTCCACCTTCCGGAGGGTGACTCGGCTGGTGGGAAGACAATTACATCAACTGACCTAAAAAAAGAATGAGAGAAGATAAACTTGTTTACCATTCTCAACCTCAGTAATAATTTGGTTCTTGATAACTTAAAAAATGACCTTTTAGAAGGAGTAGACTAAATAATTCAAGAAAAGTCAACTGGAGTTTTTTTTTCAGTTTAATTATCGAGCACTTGTCTCAAGGAAGACAGTTTTTACAAAGATTTTTTTTTGTGTGTGGTAAATATTGGTTATTTTTCAATTCTTTATTTTCGCCTTCCTTCTTTCCTTTCTCACTTCTTTTTTCCTTTCTTTCCTTTCTTCTTTCTTTCTTCTTTCCTTCTTCAGTTTCTTTTCTCCTTTCTTTCTTCAGAAACCTCGTAGGCGTATAAGGTACACACTGCGCATGCCCAAACAGTCTTATTATTATATGAGCTATTAACAACGCCTCTCACTTGTTTAATTTTCTTGTTTATTTGTAGAAAGATTTCATCACATCTTATGTCACTCGTTCGTCAAAATATCAAAAAAAATCATTATTTTCAAAGTCTACTTCTCGAGATGTTATTGTCTCCTTTCGTTTTTAATTTCCTTAATCTTTTTTGAGTACAAACCGGCAAAATAATAAAACTTTATCTAAGGCTAAAACTTATTTATACTTCGTTGACACCAAGCCGTTTTATAATCCCTAAATTTCATGAAGCCCGGAAACTCCAGGGGTATATCAGCGCCAGTGGTGATGAAGCCGTTGTAAGCGGTGTCTTTCTAGTCTGGTTGTTTTCAGATCGTATCATTTCTTTTTAATTTGAGAAAGCAAAATAGCGGAAAAAACAAAGGGGCGAAAAAGAAACAAGGAAATAATTAGTGAGTGATCTCCATCACCCTTCATTCGAACCCCGAGTTCAATATATAGTTTACTTTAAACAACATTTTTAGGTGATCGCAAATTTTTTTATTTGAAGCGGTTGAAAAATTATCGGTTTCGAAACATCGTTATTGAATTGGCAAGAATACAGTTTAACTGTAGGTAGAAATGGATTGAATTTGAAGTATATGTTTTGTGTATTTATAATTAAGTGTTTTTGTTTTGGTTTTATCAGTATTTTGTTTGACATTTGGTAATTTTCCTCTCATAGTCTATTTTCACTACTTTTAAGCTGTTTTATTGTCTATTGTTGAATTACCTTGGTCATTTTAGAGGTTATTCTTAAACTACTTGATCGTTGCTTTTGCTAGCAGCTCGTTAGGTTCCTATGAAAATAACCTGCATAAAATACGACTCAAATATATACATTTCAGTCTGTTATTTTCTTTTTCAAAATTTTGTAGCAGTTCTCGCTTTATTTTATAACCATGTAGAACTAGACAGATACTTATACTTTTCAGTGTGGATCTTTTTTTCTTTTTTTCTTTCTTCTTCATTTATTTATTTATTTATTTTGATTTACATCAGTTCACAGGTGAATCACAAAGCATTCAGTCGAGGGTGTGAGGTATTTTCACACAATTGCTCAAATTTTACCTCTCAGCCTCGATTACATGCCGTGTGTTTAACAAATGGACCGCAGTATCGATGAACTATGAAATTTTTAATAATTTTTCCAAACGCTTATATACTTTTTTCATATTTACAGATTCAACAAATAACCAACCAGAAAACCAAGATCATGAATAGTTCAACAAATAGTTCAACAAATGGGTCAAAAACATTCAGCCTTTCAGAGTCTGCTCTAATTGGCTGGTGCTTTGCATACGGGTTAGTAGACGTCTTAGTACTAATAAGCAACACTGTTGCCATAGTAATATTCACTAGAAGTAAGCTCCTACGAAGGTTGACCAACTATTTTCTTCTCAGCCTATCTGTGGCGGACATGCTTGTTGGGTGTGTATCAGTACCTATGTACATCTATCATTTAACTTTTTTAACAAAATCAAAAGAAAAAATCGAAGAAACGTTTCGATATATATATCTGACTGTTGACATTTTTACGGGCTTTGCTTCGATATTTGCACTCACAACTATCGCCCTTGAGAGACTTTATTCAGTGGTTCTGCCAAGCTGGCATCACACAACCAAGGCCTACGTCTATAGGATCCATATTGCTGCGATATGGCTTGTTGCGGGGATCCTTGCTATGCTACGAATGTTTTTCTCGTATTATGATTATCTGGAGAGTTATTTCTATGTATCAACTATGGGTGCCATGTTCTCCTCTCTGGGGATCATTTGTATTGCATATATTTGTATCGCCATCAAAGTAAGGATGCGTATCAATGAGAAAACCAAGAAAGTCATCGAGAAAAACCGTAAACTAGCCGTGACACTCAGCATTGTAACTCTGATCTTCGTGGTCACATGGCTACCATTCTATCTTTTGAACATTGCGCACAGATTTTGTAGTAAAGACTGTGGTACGAATGTGGGACTTGGCATAGTACTGTTCAGTAAGCTGCTGCAATACTGCAACTCCTTTATCAATCCGATTATATATACATTCAAGATTCCTGAGTTCCGAGTGGCACTGCTGCGGTTGATGGGAAAGAATGTGCAGAGGCAGCCCAGTACAGCTTTGATATCTCTCAAAGAGACAAGGAAGCGATCAGATAAAAAGCGAAGTAAGCAGAATGGAAATGCAAATGGAAATGGAAATCATAATGGAAATCACAATGGGAATGAAAATGACATTTTTAGAAAGAGGTTGGAATCGAATGGCCAGGAATCCGTATAATTATATGATGTACCATCAACCCATTTTGAGCTGGTGCCAGCTCCAAGACAAGTTCTAACCATAGATACCTATGTTCATGGATAATCAATGAGCTGGGCCAGAGTTTAGGTGTTTTAGGTGAAACCCAAATGTTCCCACAATGCTTTTCGCATTAACGTGCCAAAATCAAAACAAGATATAATGAAAATCTAACGAACAAGAGGATACAGTCATGAAATAGACCCCCTGCAGCACGTCTGACTGTAGCTCAATTTGGAGGACAAAACAATAGGTTCAAATTCTCAGGAGAAATTGTTTTTGTCCTCCTTATTGAGCTGCTTTGACGTCACGTGAAAGGGGCCTATAAACAGCATGATGGAGGCATGACGCAACAGTGGAGTCACATTCAAGAATTTTACAGGCGAAGAAACCCAGGTTGGTGCCCCTACTTGTTCAGCGGAGTCATGTGGAATTTTCCGCCATTGAGAAGATTTAAACCTTATTACATGGTTAGTAATCATAGATAAAACATGGTGGTCTGTCATGCAATTGATCACATGGGATGTCAGTGTTCAATGTCGCAGGCCAAGCATAATTCGTAAACACTTGTTTCCATAGCCGAAACTGCCCTTCATCGAGAAAGGACTGGAATCGGTTCTAAGGTTGATTTGGGTTAGGGTAAAAGGTTAAGGTTTAGATTCCTCTCTGGAAAAGGCATTTTGGAAACAAGTGTCTACCCCTATAATTACTCTTGTAGTAATTTGCCGTAAAATGTGTATATCACGTGGTTGTTCGCGTGATTAGTCGTCACTGAGTCACGTGTGATAGTCACGTGAGCATTAGCATGACAGATTACGTGACTGACACGTGTGTATGTAAAACAATCATACTATTGTATATAACTTATTTGACTTCTTCAATTCACTGGTTTCCTATTCTTGATTTGAAAGTGGACTTAACATGATTACACTTTTCTGTTGTCCTTCACTAGACTTGAAAACTGTCGTGTTTTTGCAAAGTCTACACTTACTTTTATGCTTGTGAACGAACGAAAAACGAAGTGCATGTATAATAAGGAACCAGTGAAAACAGTATACCATACATATGTGATTGTAAGTAGTATAGAATAATATACATTACGAGTATACCCTTTAAGATGGCATAATCATAACACACTACCAGAATCTCCCTTTTTAAGGCAGTACTTTTATTCTTCGAATTTTTAACCCCTGAGATAATCAAGGCATTGGGGTGGACGAGTATAGTGGCTAAGATCCTAATGGCTAAAGTTTAGGATAAACCCAGGTTGTTGTACCGAAGGAATCATCATTATTAGATATCAAAGCCATCATTGTCATGTACATAAGTAATATGCGGTCTGGAACTAGTACAGACGTTATGGACCTTTCTCATGCGGCAACCATGTTTATTTGAGAATAAACACCTTAGTCTGTGCACATGGAAACTCGTCCTGACGTGTATGAGTGCGAGGTTAATGGGGTCGAAAACCAGCCAACATGGCTGCCGCATGAAAAAGGGCCTTTGCTCGATCAATATATGGCATTTTCTTTCCGTGTGTGCCGGGTTATTTTGGTTAACTTATGGGCATTTTTTTATTCTCCATCAAAATTCAAAGGAAATTATACTCCTCTTAACGTAATTTGGAATGCTAAAGGTTTTTCCATGTTTCTGTGACCTCAACAACTTTTAGACTGGGGACTCGGGATTTTTGTTTTACGCCAACTAAAATACCAACTCAGGCCGTCGTACATTTGCTGCGCGGAACCGAAAACACGTTGTAAAATAACTCTGGCTTTCTGATTTGATTGCGCGTGCATTATGAGAGCATACAGCACGCGCGAATATTCGTATTTTCTAAAAGAAATTAAAAAGCTTGTTTGCTGTGCTGTGTTAAGTTGTAAAGCACTTGGGGATTGTCAGAACACTCGAGAATTTTAGAGAAGCCCTCCACTACGCTCGTTCTTCTCCTAACACTTCTCTTGTGTTCTGTCAATCACCGTGCTTTATAAGTGCACATAGCTAGCACGCACGCGCGTTTTCTATTTCTTCAAGGAAAGGCGTGCCTCTGGAGATGCATGGGTCACAGAATCATGAAACGCGCTCTAAAGCCTTGTTTTCAATTGCGACGAAATCGGGATTCGAAGCAGCTCATCTTGACTGATTGGAGGTGAAAACCGCTTGTCATAAGCGTAAACACAAGCCAAGGACAAGGAAAACTTCCCATCCTTCCGATCCTGATTCTGACGCGCTTCTGACTTCAACTCCGACTCCGTTTTCTGGTTTTCACCTCCTCACAAATTGCTCCAGACTCTGATTCCGTCACAAGTGAAAAACTGGCTTAATGTAAAAAAATATTAATCGGTAACTTAGATTCACCGCTTATAAGCCGGTAAGTTGTAAATACGATTCGACGGGAAATATTAGTACAATGCTAAGCGCGCGTTCGCGCGCATTGTAAGTTGTAAATAGTCATTTCAGAGCTGCCTTCCCTGTGGGAACACAGTATTTGATGTACATAATTATAACTATTATTTTTATGATATTGCGTAAAAATGGGATGAAATGTGAATGAAATATATATATATTTGCTATGAGTGAATACAACAGATCTCGTATGAGTTGAAAACTTATGGTATGTGACATGGCACTTAGTTGGCTTCTCCTTTGAACCAATTAAAACACAAATCATCGTGGCACTCAATTGGGTCTGCTCGAAGCCAATCAAAATGCAATGCACCCAGTATACCTTGCGGTTCAGCGTGACATTCAACTGGCTTCCGCTTTCAACCAATCAAAACCCAAAGCACCTGGTACCTTGCGATAAGGCGTGACACTTAACATGCTTTCCGATTCAGCCAACCAAAACGTGAACCATCTTGTTCCTAACGATAATGTGCGACGCTCAATTGGCTTCCCCTTTCAACCAATCAAAATGCAAAGCACCTTGTATATTGCGGTAATGCATGACACTCAACATCAAAATAAAACGTATCCACTACTTGTTGTACCGTAAGTTTCAAACTCATATGTGATCTGCACCTGTGTAAACGGGATATAGTATAGTATATACCATGTGATATCTGTACTCCTGATATACAAAAAGTAAAGATTTATAAGGAAGTACTTCGTTAGAAACTCAGTATTTTGGGGTTACACCAAAATGAGAGGTGTTGGTGGTGTATCGTTGGGTAGGGTGGATTGTTGTAGGTGGGTTTTGGTGGGTAATGGTTTGTTATGAGCTGTTCTGCTATTCTGTCCTTTCCCTTGTTGTACTCAACTTTACTCTCCTCTCCTCTCCTCTCCTCTCCTCTCCTCTCCTCTCCTCTCCTCTCCTCTCCTCTCCTCTCCTCTCCTCTCCTCTCTTCTCCTCAACTACGTCTTTTATCTGGTGCTTAGATCTGCACCCTATAGGTGTAGAGGTGTAGTCAGAAGTTCTTGCGGTATTTTTTTTGTTTGTTTAGTAACCTTGCTAACATATGGCAACCGTCTGAGCACAGGAAATACCACAATAATCATGCTTTTAAACCACTTCCAAACATAAGCGTGCCTATTTTCATTAGCCTTAAGCACCCACGCGAATTAAGCAAGGTCAAAGACTAATCCAATAACACTTTTTTCATCTGCCATACAACGAATAAAGAGTCCCTTTATATGGTTCAGTTTTACATTTTACTCACTATCCCGCTTCTTATTGGCCGAGAGCCCTCAGCCAATCCCTGATATCGTGTGAAGTTGACATGATAAATGTATTATCTGTGGGTTTTTTTCTGTAGAAAATATATTCATATTGTCGAAATCATTGCAGAGATTGAAATACGTTTTGCTAATTCGGTATTCACATGATATCGTAAATTATATAATATAATGAGCCCGCCTTATTCATATCACGTGGTATGAAAAACACCGCGTTTCTAAAACGAACACGATATCTTTAATCTGTAACGATGACTAATTTTCGTTCTTCTTTGTTCTGGTCAACACTTTTTATTCCGCTGAATTAGAACACTCTAAATATCCGTTCAAAAACACAAACAATTTTTAGGAGATTAGAATTATGTGGGTGACCGCCAGACACGTGGTCTGGGGTATCTGACCACTAATGATATCTTTGGTTGTCTGTGTGCTGCAAGGTCAGGACGACACAAAGAAGCGGCTCAAAAACACTTTGAAAAATGACACGGAACAATGCTATTTTCCAAGGTGGGGCTATATAAGAATGCATGAGCAGTGCAGTACTGGATGATACAACCCTGGCACGAATCCAAGAAAAGATCACGGAAATTATAACGATCAAGGTAAGAATATTTTGTAATCAATATCAAATGATTCCAATAATTATACAATAGACTGAATAATAGCCACTTATAATGAACAGCGTAATTTTCCTTTCTCCGCGCGCAAAATGAACCCTTTCCCTTTAGTTTCGCTTAGATTGTGTTAGACTGTGTTAGACTGTCGTAGTGTTCCCGCCATTATAGTTTCTTGTCGGTAGAACCTAAAAATGGGAAAGAAAAGAAAGATTTTTTACTGGAATTGTTTGTTTTTAGTGGTAGGCCAGGTTCGATAAGTATTTCAGTAATTGTATCGATATGAACAAGGAAAACAATTAAATCATGTTATGATCATACGTTGAACAGCACTGATATTGTAGAATAATATTATCGCTATTATAAGACCGATTCGCGCCAGCGAAAATAGGAGTTTTCGAGGCTTGAGATCCAACTGACCGTGCACGGAGAAGATATTTGAATGGTTGAGATTTTAGAATAATGAAGCTTCTTTGACTGCCGTGTTTGTCTTGGTTTTTATCTTAGTGCATTAGGCTTTAGTAAATGTATTTAAACTATTATCATTTTGCAGGATATTTAAGTAGCGGTCTTGTGAGATTCCTTTCTTACCGTTTTTATTTTTGGGGAAGGTTGTTGTTTTATTTTTTGCGCTTTACACTTCATTCTGTCACAAAATTTCACGCAAATACGTTTATATTTCCCTAAGTTTAACGGTTGCGCTTTTAGAAGCTAAATTTGCGCACGAATTGTTAGTCAGCAGCTACTTATAGCTCGTTGCGCGTCTGTCCAAAGCAATCACTCGAAACTTTATTCCAACATTAATATAGAAAGTCGCGTGATTTCAGCGCACACATTTTCGTCCATTTGTTCTCGCCTCTGGCTAGGATTAGTTGCCATTTCCGAAACAGAAATACTTTTTATAGTGTTAAAAACTAATTATACTGATCGCAGTTTTTAAACTTTTTTAAGCAAGTTACTTGACTCGGCCTCGTTAGGATTATTTGCCCTCGTGATACATACAAGCTTTAAGGCTTAGTGTAATAGCAAATGTTCGATTCATCAGTTTATTTTACCTTTGATCTGATCGACCACGTGCCGGTTCGCTTTGAATTCGAACGAAATAAGAGCTTTGAGTGTTATAAGACGCTAGTCTGAGATTGCTCGGTGATTGCGCCTTAAGGAAGGGGAAAATCCTTAAAGATTTCCTATCCTCTATCATCATTTCTTTCTCGATATCCAGACTTTTATTCTAATCCCTGAATAACTATTATCTTATCGTCCAGATAAAGGGATTACATCTATCGGCGACTCCAGTTTCACTCTCACAATCTTTCTCCCATTTAAAGAAACCTTGCCACCTATTTTCATGTGGGCGTTTGTTCTTTAATTTCGCTGTTGTTGTCGTTCAGCTGCTGTATATCTTGATAACGATTCTAAACTAGGCTTTAAAGTTCACACTTTAAGAAAGAACCGTTTAACGCTATTTTTAAAAGCGAATTTTTATGAAAAGAGCGCATTTTAATTTCTGTATCTCGAAGTTTCGATGATGATTTGCGCGGCTGATGAAACATTGAATACGTCGCTATTTTCAAGCTTTTTTCAAACGTTAAAGTCTCACTAGGCTTGCGTCGACGAGCAACACGCCATATATATAGACAATTTGCAGCACGTTGAAATGCAGCTCAATTTGGAGGACAAAACAATAGGTTCCAATCCTCATGAGATTGAAATTATTTTGTTTTGTCCTCCAAATTGAGCTTCTTTGACATCACGTAAAGGGGATCTATAGGGGTACCATCGACCTCGTACGAGGCAGTGAAGTCGAGCAAGCATCTCATCAAGCATCCGTAAACAATTATCTGGTGGCGAGCGCAAAAAGAGCACGCTATTCTTAGTTCCCCAGAAATTTAATGTATAAGATTCTCAATCTCCATGCACACGTAGCTCAGTGGCAAACTTAGAAAAAAGGTCATAGATAATTGGTTGTGGGGGGCCCTGAACTCAAAATAAACTTTTAAAAACGAACAGACAAAAAAAACAGGACACTTTCGACTTCCTTCATTTTTAATTTTTGTTTCATTCCGAGAAAAACAAGGCGCTAATGGAAGTGTGACGTCATTGTGACGTCAACGCCGGAAAGTTAATAAAGAGTGTCAAGCTCGCGTCGGGATGTTGTCGGTATAACATCGATTGGAATGTAAAGAATGGCACGCGAGGATTGCGAATGTTGAGATATGCTAACGTTTTCTTGGAGATTTTATGCTTTTTTTTGCTCATTTTGTCCAGTTATCTTATACGGTATGAGAGCATTGAAACAAAATTGCAAAATATTATTATAAATGGAAAAAATGAAAAAATTCCAATTCATGCAAACAAATGGTCTATGCATCACTTAACTAAAGGTTTATGCATCACTTAACTAAAAGCCCGTTCACACGGGCAATTTTTGCAGCGATTTTTGCTGCGATTTCTGCGGCGATTTTTGAAAATATAATGAATTTTAACTCATGCTTCTAAAAAGACATTTGTTCAGGTAATCTTGGTGTCCTGAATGAAACTTTACAAGTTGATCCTTTACCATTATTAACAATGACCAAAACCGCCGCAAAAATCGCACCTAAAATCGCTGCAAAAATCGCCCGTGTTAAGACATGTATAATGAAGTGCATTTTCTTACCTTTCCTTTTGCTAAGTTTCCATTATTTCCAGGATTAATATAGACATGATTTCCAAAGAAAGCCGTATTCCGTACGTGACAATCTCTGGGCTTATTGGCTTTAATGTCTGAATGAGATCTTTTTACTGTACATTTTAATGTATTTAGAGTAAACACCAACAACAAAGACCTTTGATTTTCGAGACATCGGAGCAGAGTGGTAGGGTATTGCTAGTTGGAAATTAATTAAGGTGATCGCGCTGTAGATTGATGCGAGGGCGACCTTATTTGTCTTAGACCATGACGTTGCCTCTCCAAAGCCAAAGTCCATTTTGATAACAAATTACATCCAAGTGAACAAAAATAAAGTTAATAGCCACAAAAAAAGACAGGATGTTTAAGCTTTTTACATCAAATATATTGAATTTCCAAGCATTTTACTTACTATTCTGTCTGGCAAATCGCTCAGGAACAAATAATGCAAAGCTGGACAAAATTAGATGTTAATTGTCTAAGGCTGCGTCAAAGAACCCAGGTATCCTTCAGTTTCTGTCTGCCACAGGCTTCTTACTCGGATGAGAACAGATGGGTATCGCTATTTGTAATAGAATATAACAGTGCATCCGTAAAGTCTCCGATGTCGCGCAACTGTCGTGGGTCGATTTCGCGGATTGGCTGGCAAAACCATTGCCATTCACGGCAAATTTAGCGTTGTTTGATTTACGCTTTTTAATGGCATTTGTAATCCGGTTATGAGCGTCATTCTCACTTAACTTAATGCAAATAGAAAATGACTTGCGGAGTTGCGTGTTTTACTTAACTTAAGTGAGAACTCGTTTTGACTCATTTTGGAGTAAGAGCGTGGAGCGTTTCAAGGTTCGTCAAAATTAATGCATTGATGACGTTTGAAGAGGTTCTGACACAGTCTAGTTATGAAGGTTTAAATTTAAAAGCTCTTTTTCAATGATTTTTATCTTCAACAGAACAAGTAGAAGCTGACTTCGAATAGGTTCTTGGTGAGGATATAATAGACAAGCAAAAACAGACTCTTTGGCCTTGAAGAAATATCTTGGAAAGGAGTAGTTGTTGTCTTACAAGAAAGAATTTGTAGTTCATACCACCAAACCAGTTCAGTTATTTCAACACTGGTCTGAGGACGCCAAGCAAAACCTCTTTAGTGTTGAGAATCATTGGTGGAAAAGACGTTGTTGTTTGCAAACACAAGACCTGTTTCAAAAACAACGACGATTAAATTGCATATTCTACTGGAATCCACTGGAAGACTATCGATTGCGAAGTTACCGCATTCATTGAAGTCAGGACACCTTTACCGCGATTTTTGGTGCGTTTTGATAACATCAAGACATCACTTATCAAGCGAAAATCGCGTTTCTTCAAAAGGCGCCACATAACTCTGCAAAAGCAAAGACAACATGAATAACAGTAGCTTGACAAATAGCAGTTCAAAGTATAGCGCTTGGGGAACTTCATCATCCATTACCGAATTAATGTCCTGGACTGTGACATTCGTCCTGGTGGATATTGCGATCATTGCTGGAAACGCCCTCGTCTTCTACTACTATAGGAAGAGCAAACAAGCGCAACGCTCTCGCGCTTATTACTTTTTATTAAACCTTGCGTTACTAGATGAGCTTGTTGGCATTCTATCGCTACCTCTGTACATATTTTTCCTCGTGTTATGGATTCGCACTCGATACAATCCGTACGACATTCTTTACCGAATGTACATGGCAATCGATATAACTTCGGGTTTGGGATCCATGTTTACTGTTGTTCTGATTTCAGTCGATCGATGTTTTGCCGTCGTTTTTCCGTTCAAACATCGTTGCGCAAGTCGAAGAGTATATTTTTATCTCTTATTTGGTGTATGGCTTACTGCAAGTGGAATAACCGTCGCGTGGCTGACATGGCTAGACGAGGGACCAACAACATTCATCTATGTGTCTTCGATTTGTTTCTCTCTCGCCATCATTACTATATCAATGGTGAACTTAATAATGACCATCAAACTTCGAATGCGAACTAAACAGCAACAAAACATCCGTAAAATCTCTCTACACGAGAAAAAACTAACGCGCATTCTCAAGATGGTAACATTTGCGTTTTTCTTAACATGGATTCCGTTCCAGTGCGTCAACTCCGTGTACTTCATTCTTGATTACAACACTATTATTCCCGTTAACGTCATCTATTTTACAAAATTTCTCCAATACGGAGGCTCATTTGTAAACTCTGTTATTTATTACAACAATAATCCCGAATTCAAGAACATAATGCGAAGATTTTTTTGCAACTCTTTTCGACCGTCAAAGAAGTATAAAGTGACGACAACTGCTCATGTCATCGACAGAACGAATAGACTATCACTCGAACCATCACCGCCAGTTCAATAAGGCGCCTCATTAAATGTTTAGATGATAAAAAACTGTTTTTTTAACGAAAAACTGTGTTGACAATCTTTCCAGACAACTTTTCATCGCGAGAACACTCATTTATAAAAACGACCAATCAAAAGACTCGTTATATATGGACTGCAATTATCAGCCAATCGGGAGTCATTGCTAATGAGGACGCAGTTAACCTGGACGACAAATGAAAACCAGCGATGTGTTAGAGACAATTAACAGCAAATTCTGAGTAATCATATGGACTTATCATCACAGAGCTATATGTCTGTTTGCAGATGAACTCTTGTGATGTTATCGCTCCGACGTTTTTCAGATGTTCTTTTCAAGACTTCAAAGAGGTTTAGAAATTAGTTTTAAACAAAATTATCACGATTATTAATCTTCTCTACTTGTCTATTTGCCATCCTTCTATTTGTTTATCTTTCTAAAGGCTTTGCGAGTACCTCGATGAGAAAGAAGGCTTCAAAACACATTGCCGCCATGTTGGTTGATATATAACGAAAAAATCAGTACCAAATATTTTATTCAAGCCAACCAAGATGGCGACTGTGACGTCACATGTATGTACTTGTGTTTCATTTCTCTCTCGCGCAACCAACCTTAAGTGGTGCGTATAACAGTTTTTTATGTAACTATAGCAACTGTATTGCCTACCAAATATTTATGAATCGCAAACATAAGATAGTAGTATATAGTCATGTTGAGTTCCTGTCTGACAGACAGGGATTAGGATAATGATACTCCTTGTTCTTTGAATAGACAGCACTCACGGTGCTAAGTATAAAGTAAACTCAGTGTTACTTACAGTTCTGTTGAGATATGACGCTCACTCTTTCAAAAAATCTTCAAATTTATCAAACACTGAAACATTCTCTGGGCTGATCGAAGTCAGGACAGGGCTTGAATACTATACGTAAATCGATCCTGTGTATGAGTCAATGCAAGTAGCCTCTTGTATACCTTAAGAGAGACTTGAGATCGTATTGAATTTAAGATAAATTTTGTTCAGAATTATGATAACAGATTCTATATAGAGTCCAGTAACGTAGAGAGCCTGGGGTGACAGGGATAGCGAGCTACCCCTCCTATGATATTCAAGTTTTCATTTTATTCATTATTGTCGTTGTCTCAAAAAGCCAAAAATTTGAGGGAAATCCTGAATGGCTACGAGGTTTTGCGTTGATGGAGTTCCTGTGGATTTGGCGGGAACTTTTTGGCCATGCAGAGGGCGCGCACGTTAGTTCATCTCTCTGCTCTGGCACTATCGCTATACCTTATATTATTATATTGCTTTATGATAGCTGTATTGTAACCAGAACTATATGGTAGAAAAGATTATTTGACATTAACTGGAAAAAAAGTCTGATTAGCTGGTTTTCATTGAGAATGGTGTAAATGAGTAAAGAGTACGAGGCGAGTAAAAAAAGAAAGAAAAAATACTGGGAACAAGAAACAAGAAACTAAAGTCGTAGAACCGTCAAGAACACTTGCTTTCTTTCTTTCTTCCTCACATCCACTTATTTGGTTTATCTGCATCAAAGTGGACTGTCCTCATGGACGGAAACACAAAATCCTTGGTGTTTCAAGAGTTAGTTCAAAGTATATGCTTATCTTAGATGGATAGATAGAGATACTTAGAGCGATAGACTCAAATGTCGATGCCAAATCTTGTAAAACTATGACATATACTAGAGTAGAGGATGACTTCTTAGAGGCTGTCGGAAATGAACTCACAGAAGACGATACACTTAGATAAACACTTTTCAAGCTTTCATATCTCTTTGCAATATTGCCAGTCAGACATGTGCTATTTTTAGCAGTCTTTACTGAGCCTGCGTTTGTTTTGGTCTTTGTCAAAAAAAGAAAGAATTTTGTGGTATTCAAGGCTGAAAAACTGGCTAATTTCTCTGATTCCGATTGGCTGATCCTAATTATATTAATTGCTATACCAGCCAATCAAAACACGGTTACAGTTGGACTTACTTAGAATCTCTCAGTGGTTAGAAAAACAAAATAAACGTAGGCGCGCAACCATGAGAGTTGAGTGTTTGGCGATCGCGCATGCTCAGTTCAGAAACAATCTGGACATCTTACCTTACTATTCACGCATGCGCAGTAAGCTTTATTTACTTACGTATTGTCGAATAATAATTTCTCGAATTTACCTTGTAAAACGTGCATACTGAAAATGTTACGAAAGTTTACCGCCTGTAGTGGTTTTCGTAAGAGTGGGAAACATACGGTAATGAGTTACAGCACGTAAACGGTACGACAAAGCCGTAACATTGAAATGGCTTCCCATTGTGTTCCAATAATTCATCCAATCACAGCGCGTAGTTACGGTTATGGTAAGATATGGTACGGCTACAGTACGACTACGAATTTACCGTATCGTTTAACTCATACGAAAACCATTCTATTGATTGAATGAAATTGTAAATATAAAATAAAGTCTTACCATTTAAAGTTTGCCTTATCATTGTAGCATATTAAATACACATTCTAAACTTGCACTGCAGTACTCTGTACCTTTATTTAACGACCACACTGGTTTAAAAGGTCGCCTGTCTTTAGCGACCACCCTGCCACCGTAAGCGACCTCTGCAATTATCTTTAAAAAATACATCTTTTGAACACTTGCCCTTAGAGAAAGAAAGGATACACAAGAGAATGACACAATACCTGATCAAAACAAAACATCAAAGTAAATAGATATATCAAATGAAAGGAATTCATTTTTTTTTTCTTTTTGCAACTTTTTCATACACCTGTTTTGCTTTGTTGGTACCAAACGTATTTGTACGACTTACAAGAAAGATTTCTACCCATCATTTTACCATATGAATATATTCGTATTTTCTGACAATTCATGTGTTGCTCATAACGTTGGCATTCCTCATTCTGACATCTCCCACCATCAGCACCGATAGTAATGAAAATTCCATTTCAGTCTCAATGTTTAGACAATTTTTTCAATATTTTGGATCAAATTTAAAAGGTTTTGATTTCCGATATGATAACAACTTGTCGAAAATGCAAACAAAACGAAACGACAAAAGAATCATTAGGTATATTGACGTAGATAATTATCTAAACGGCTAAGAATTCAACTAAGTTCGGTTAATTTTCTGCCTGTTGGAAGCCAAAATACAATTAATTTTATCCAATATGATGTGGTTATGTAATGAAAAGCTTCCTTACTGGGAGAAAAATAAGCCAATTATTACAAATTTGCAACTATTCCGATGAAGAAAACGAGGTACAAACGATCGATAGTTTCACTTTCCAATTTATTATATTTTTCACATTCAAAATCATTTTTTTTTTATCCGTTGGAAAAAGAAATTTTAAGAAAAATAAAATAAAAGAATGAAACGTACTGTTCACTCAGTTTACCTCATTAGTTCAACAGAAAATCATAATATTATAACTTCAAACTTTTATGGTAAAAAAATGTACTGCGAGTTCATGTTTGGCAGAAATATATTCCATTTTGTTTGGCGTCTTTTTTACATCCCTCCAGGAGAAAATTTCCAAAAAAAGATGAGGCCTTTCAAATATTAAAAGCTAAAATCTCTTTACATAAACTTAAGGTTTCACGATAGAAAGTTTTTAGGAATATAGTTTTTGATCTCTAAGTGGCAGGTGTTTCTTGAAAAGAGGGTGATTTGTGTCAATCACCCGATTGAATTTTATTTCACTCCAATCGAGTTGATAAGGGAGTTTGTCTATGAAAATGAGGATGACAGTCTCCTCATTTGATGTCTTGATCAGTCGGATCCTCTAAGACTAGAAAGAGTGAATCATTCATCAAAGCTTTTGAAAGATTAACGAGTTCTGGTCAGCAACATAGTCAATGCACTGTAAGAGGCCAACCGCTGTTATTTGGAAAAATTTCGATTACACTTCCAGAGGATTCGTCAAATCTATAAATATTTTTGCTGATGGAACAAATTGTTTTTGTGAAGTTTGTAGTACATTGGATATTTGAATTTGTAGCTTGTGTACCGACGTAGGAGGAATTGATAACTGGGGCCGCTGGAATCAATGATTAAAGGACAGTAGGAACAGAAGGGACTTAATCAATGAATTCTCATGCCAACGTCTCGAATTCCTAGGACAGTTTAAGAGTAAATTGCAAAGTGTTCAAGAGATCAATAAGGCGATACTCAAACAACACTTCTACAAGAAGCAACTAAAACAGATGCTAAAGTTAAATGATAACAGCTTGTGGAAGTGCATTAACGGTGAAATTGAGGTTATTCATAATTAATCGCGCTACGTTCGATCGTCTCAGCGTCGTTGTAAGAAAACTCCAATACATTCTACTCACAGGATCCTATTTGTTGACATTCATCGCCCAATACGCCTCAAAGTCACCTTTGACTAACTTTAGATACCCGCAAACAATACATCAGTGTCTTTAGTTATGCAAATCAAGAAATGTAAATGAAAGTCTTGACCAGAATCGACCTATACATTATCAAGCGTATACTTCGGGTGAACGCTCTCCCAGGTTCATCGAGATTTGACTCATTCATGGCGGGAAATAAGGATTGCAGTGCATGAGAAAAGTCGCGTAAACACTTAAAGCTGAGCTATAGATTTATAGCTGACATTTCAAGGCCAGGGAATTCGAGTTTTTTTGGAGATTATATCTGTGGTTAAATCGCCAGTCGTGTTCAGGTATGTGTTTTGGTACTTCACTGCTGTATCGTTCTGACTTAACAAACCTTTTTTAAACCAAATTATTGTTCTCTTTATTAACTTTATCCCCTTTCCAACTCCTAAAACGAATTTTTATAGGCTGTGAGTATTCTATATTCGAACGTATTCTCCATAAATAAGGATAAGCGTAAAGATGAACTAATTTTCTTCATCGCACTTCTGAGACAAGAGATTGACTTGACTCATTAAACTTGACAGCATGATTCCTCATACGCGTTCAAAATTAAAAATAAAATTCCAAGTAAATCTCCCAAATATTTTAAACAAAATTTACTCCAAGTAAATCTAAACCAAAAGCGAGGATTTGTTATTGTTGGATTGTGAATTTTATTTCTTTGGTCGTTTTTATAGTACATCTATGTTGTACGATACACAGAAGTAGAAAGTTCCCTACCGTTCGTCAAGATAACGGCACCAGAAATAGCACATATTATATCTCAAACCAGTTTTCAATTTAATGTATTTTATTCCAATATTTTTTTTGAGACGAAAACTCCAGAATAAGAACCCTACTGAAGATTAAGTGGTTATCGTTATGCTGAAATTCCGAAGCATTAAAAAAACATGAAATTTGTTTAGCTTTGAAAGCTTGGTAGCGAATAATATCTTATGGAAAACCTGGGATTAATATGTCAATCAAAAATCAAGAAATTTAAGATCAAAATATGTCATATTTGAAAACATTTTATGCAAAAAATTACAAAAAAAAATTTTGCAAAAATATATTATTTGAAAACATTTTTGAATGTGCGAGATAGATCGAAATATTACCTGGAGTTTTCAGATGATTTCTCGGCACGACAATAAAGGTAGCAGGTGTTAAAACAAAGTATAAAACACCTCCCAATTTTTATCACGAACGAATGGAAATTCTTAAAATAAAGTTATGAGGTAATTTGGTGCGAAAACTTAAATGATGTTTGGTATTTTCTAATCTATCTTTCGCAGAGTAGAATATCTAATTCTGACTTATTGGTGAGTTCGTGCGCTTGTACCAGTTGAAGATTATCAACAGTACTTATCAGTTGTGTGTGAGATAAGCGTTGAAGCAGAAGCAGAAAGCAGACCAACTGAGCGGTCTGATCACACACATCAATCCTACAATATTTCTTTACTTTAAAACTCTGTCATTAAGACAAAGAAAGCAATAAAATAGTCCAAACTTCATGTATTTTAACTTGAAATGAAAAATCTTTAATTTACGAAGCAGACTCGACATAGATATAATCGATTGCTGACATAATTCACTCCCCCTCCCCAACCCCCTTAGGGCTGCTTATAGTCCTAACGTTGAAGCTAAGTGGCATAAGTCTATTTTCTTTCCTTCTTTATAAGCTTATTGTCTAGAGTATGTATAATGCTTTGTATTGCTCGTTCAAGACTGTAATCCTTCTCGTAAAGAAATCCGTTAAATCACTCATTTTTCTTTCTAAGTAGAGTTGATTTCTTCCCCTATTTTCACATACAATATCAAAAATTTCTTCTTCTTTTTTCTAACAATGTTATGTGAAGTTATATTGCACTCTGCACCGTGTTTAATCCATCTCGTAAAGGAATCAGTTAAGTCAGTTATTTCTTCCTTCTTAGGCAAGTAATTCTTTGTCCTTGCTTCATTTATCATATATAGCCTTTCGTTTATCTGATATGTAGTTGTATTGTATTCTGAAGCATGTAATCCTCCTAGTAAAGGAATGTCTGTTAAAAATATATTTTGTTTCCCTCCTTGCTTTAGCTCTTATTCAGTATTTTTCTTTAATTGTTGCTTTCTTTCTAAAACTTGATGAAGATGATGATGATGATGATGATGATGATGATGATGATGATGATGATGATGATGATGATGATGATGATGATGATGATGATGATGATGATGATGATAATGATAGTTACATTAACAGTAATAGTAATAATAATAATAATAAGTTATTGAAACGCATAATAATTAACGTCTTTATGCCTAATGCAAGAAAGATCTTGTCGAATAATTACTACACCAGTTTTAATTCTCATGCATTTTTCTTTATTTGTATTCCACTTACCACGCATTTTCGATGTTTGTCATTCCTCTGCTCATAAATGTTCCCTTTCATTATATTCCACTTTTCATGCATTTTTCCTTTTTTTTTCGTTTCGTTTTTCCTTTTCTTTTCATTCTACCTTTCATACAATTCGCTTCATTTTTAACTTCTTTCACTCCTCACCTACTTTTTAATCCCATTTCTCAGAATCCCGATATCCTTTCTCTCCCATTCATTCATTTTTAAAGTTTCCATTTTTTATCTTTCCCAGAATGAACAACTCGACACTGAACAACCAAACCTTGCCTGTTCCCATGGTAACCAATGCGTACCTCTTCAACCAAGACCCTCAAATGTTACACTGGGAAGTGATGACAGTAGCAGCCTTTTACGGTATTGTTGGGTTAGCAGTCTTAATTCCTAACTATCTAACAATTCGCGCGTTGTTCACAACCAAAGCTCTTCTTTACCGCCAAAAACACTTAATTGGTAATATGGCAATGGCGGACTTTCTCGTTGGTTTTGTATCAATCCCCGCTTTTCTCTACAACCTATTACAATGGCCGAGTTTCGGTTACGTTATTTACGAAGGGATGGATTCATTTGCGGGGTTTCTTAGCGTATTTTCTCTCGCCGCCATTTCTGTTCAAAGTTTTAACGAAGTCGTCCTATCCCAGCCTCAAAACATGCCTCCAAGCTTGTGCCATCAGATCCTTATAGTGTTCTCAATCTGGATAGCTTCGGGTCTTGGAGCAGCTTTAAACGTCGTCTGCATAATGGATCTATTCCCGCAGTATTTCTCATTCGTTCACTACTTCTATTTCCTCGTCGTTTTCCTCTGTACCTCTGGCCTCATTATTCTAGTCACATGTTTTTCCGTCATGGCTAAAACTTGCTACCAAGCGAAACAAATGGAAGAGAAGCACTCGAAGGATGAAGCCAATACCTTCAATTCCATCTTCACAGTCATGCTGGTATATATCATTATCTGGATGTTCCCATACATCTATTTCACGTATATTCGCGTTTGTAAACTCTGTACTCCTTCAATGGACGCAAAGTTCTTCTACATCATCAGGATCTTCATGTACATGAAGTGTATATTTAATCCTATCATTTATTTCAATAAGATTTTATACTTTTCGGGTGCGATCATGAGGATCCTGACTCGCGAATGTTTTGGAGTGCCCTATCATTAACTCATGAGTTCACAGACTCAGACCTCCCCTGAGGTTGTCCACTGGGGTTTGATCAAAATTGGAATTTCTGGGTTTCTTTTGACGTCATTTCCTGTCCGCGCCTGCTGGACGTTCATCATCTGAATCACAAGTTTTCAATGATAGCATTCTTTCTGGTGACAGTACATGATGGTCAGTGTTTGACAACCATTTTGAGCAGATAATGAGATTGAAAGACTTTTATCAGCTGACTGAAGCCCAGCAATTGAAGTCTCTCAAGGCTTCTATTTTGCATGACTTTTTTGCATGTTTCGATTCATCATTTTTACGATTTTATCTACAAATATTTTCAAGAGCTTTGCACATGAATGACAAATTGATATTCATTTAGTGATTAAGAGCATTAGTCCAAGCCTGCCTGGCTGGCAAAGGAAAGACCTTTGGGGACGCTTAGCAGATAAGCTGGTCAGGACGAAATACTTTATCAGTAGCTGAATATATGTATGACAATTAACTAGAAAAACATTTCAATTTCAAGGGAATGGACAGGAATAATTCCATCAAGCTGATTTGCACGAAGCCATCTGCAGGAATATTTTTGAAAAATTGAACTTAGGTTATCTGTTTCCCTTGAAATCAAGAGTGTTGTACATGTAGTAGTAGAACACTCGCCTCTCACTTCTGGGGTCTCGGGTTCTATTCTCCTGTCTGGTCTCAGCATCACATGTGAGTAGAGTTTGTTAGGTCTCTCTCTTGGTTCGAGGGTTTTTCTACGGATTCCCGTTTTTCCTCCCTCCACAAAACCTAACACGCTAAATTTCAATTCAATCTCAGATTGATTAAGCCGTGGCCTGACTTTGATCAGCACATAGGCTGTTTCTATAGTTATCAATAAAGGTTCGATGACCATACAAGAAAGCTCTGTGTATAGAGACTTTTCTTGAAGCAAAACTTCGCTAAAATAACTAAATTTGGAAATTTAAATCCAATTTATCAGCTTAAAAAGCTTATCGCAATGAAAGGTAATAACTGTCGAGGCCTACTTCATGGCATTTTCTAATTCAAGTATACAACTTTATTCATATTTTGCATAGATTTATTTGTTGCTAAGTAAACAATTCGCTAGCAGGAACTTTAAATTTTATACTCTTTTACTAATCTATTTAATGGATTAAAGCACCGCAAGAGCGCATGCGCAGATTACATTACTGTCTCTTGCAAATCCTCTCTCGACCGTGAGGCAATGGTATCGAGATACTAAAGGGACTGTCGGATTAGCCGGAACTTAAATGAACTTAAAAGTACAACTCGCAAGATTCACTCCATCCAATCAGAATGCTAGGACCAGACCCCTTCACGGCCATGAGCGTCATAAGGCAATATAATTTTCTCGCTCATTGTTCCTCCATGCTTGAGACCAAGAGAAGTTTTGCAAGAGAGTGTAGGATCCTTACTATTCATCAACTATGCACCGAAATAAAAATCATAAAATAACTGTTATAAAATCTCGCTTTCTGATTGGTTGATGACGCGTGCATTATGAGAGCACACAGCATGCGCACGCATTTGTATTTTATGAAAAAAATTGGGGATTGTCAAACACTCGTGTTCTGTCAATCCGGCCCTGCATGCTTTATAACAGCACAGCACGTGCGCGCCTTTTCCGCTATTTCTCCGATAATCTAGCTAAATGTACTGTTGAACTCAAGACAATCAAATGGTTGAGATTGTTTCGAAGATATATGCTGGTTTTCAATCATAATAGCAAGTAGTCGAGGCACGTGGGTCAAGCATCAACCCAAAATCCCTAGCCTGGGAGAAAAATAGACAATTCCTTAGAACCATACAAGAAGGCCGTTTGATTTGAAGATGTTTCCAACCAAAATAAACCCTGGAATAAACTTTGACAGTATGCTAGAACCCCTCAAGAGGCTCGTTAGCAAAGATTTTTCAAAAAAAAAAAAAAAGGTGGCAAGTTTATATCTAAAACCATACAACGCTAGAGGGTCGTTTGCAGATATGTTTCCGCCAAAAACCTTCGCCTTCTAAACATCTAACCCGATATCTTGAGATCTTTTCAGCCGCGTCCCAAGCCAAGACTACTCACTGTGAATTTTACGTTACGTTTTGTTGCACTGTTGTATTTTAAGGAGACAAAATTATTCCTTCCCTCACTAAAAATCGCTGGAAAATTAAACCTATTTCCACAGGAAACTACGTGTTTTCGGTAACGGTTAAATCAAAGAGTGAATGGTGTGAGCACATGATTATACTCGAGCCGACAAGCGATATCCATTTGACAATTACTACTCGCTGTTATATATAATAGTCACTTAATGGCTAATGAGTTAAAAGCGCTATAATATCGTGGTCTGCATTAGAATCGTTTACGTTTAAATTAACGTCTGTCAGAGGGAACTACGTCATTTTTAAAAGCTATTCCTTTCGATCACAGAACCCCTCATCACACGCACATAAGTGTGTGTTCTCTTCCTGTGCTTCAAGGGGGTTTCTCCTTCGTCTTCTTCGACTTTCATCCCTCCACAAAAATCTCTTTCTAAATTATGATTCGAAAGTTCTTGCCAACCAAGCATTTTCCCATACAAATCCTAATAAAATATTCGATATTATATTAAATGCCATTTCTCTTATAGTCAATATTATGAGCTGAAACTTCGCTTTCTTACTAATATCCAGGTGCGCTTTCCATTTCTGGTGCTCATTTTGATACAGATACTCGATTTAAGAGGTAGGGTCACGTGAACTGTGATGCGAATCGTTCGTTGTCATTGCCACTGCCACGTGTTTGTGGTTTGGGAGACTGGGTACCATATTCCAAAAGTGTCCAATAGCAAATTTAATAGATTAGTATACATTGATCTATCAGGCCCATATAAATTTCACTTGTTCACAAATCTGACTGTCTATAGCATGGAAATAATTTGAAACACTGAAAACCGTTTTTCTTGAGACATCGCTATGATTGATCATGACCAGGGGTGAAAACCAATTCTGAGCATGCGCAGATGGAACAATAAGATTATTAGCAGTTTCGAGCCTTTTAAGAAGTGACTGCCAAGATTTTAATGTTTGATTTGAGCCCACGATGTGCGCGTACACAATAACGTTATTTTTTTAATTATATAATAATAATAATAATAATAATTTAATGCTTATATAGCGCTATTTAGGGGTTAGAGACTGATGTGAGTGTTTTGTTGGAGAATAAATGCACGCGCTGACTGTATAATGAACGAGAAATTTTAATACTGCACGAGGCGAAGCCGAGTGCAGTATGAGAAATTTCGAGTTCATTATACAGTAAGCAAGTGCATTTATTCTCCAACAAAACACGAACTACAAGTCTCTAACCCTTTTAATATGCAAACTGAGTACGCTGAAGAGCAGACGGCGCGACATTTTTCACGTGTCATTTACGAATTTGAACGTATTGAATCAAAAAGTATTATAATTTCTTCGTTATATCTCTTATGAACCCATTCTGCATTGAAAAACAAAATAAAGGTATTATTTTTAAGTTAACGCTTCAAACAAAAAAATTCTCATTCATCAGTTGAAAGCTAGCTATCGACAAAGCTACAAAAAAATGTTTTGTTTTGAATTACAAATGTACAGTTGTATGGTTTTACCTTTGAAAAGGGAAATTCCCCACTTTGTTTGTCGCTTGGTAGCAATTGGAATGGCTCCATCTATAAATCCTCAGTTCAATTTCCTTATCGTTTAGCTCTTCGAATCTTTCATTTTCTAAATCCATTTTCTTATAATGCACTCGAAGCGTGCAATAAACTTTATAACATCACGACAAGCGCTTTGTCCTCAAATACATCGATATCACGTGATCGATTTTAGCCAATGAGCTGCTTGAATTTTGTTCAGCGTACGAAGTTTGCATATTAATTAACAATAAAAGATCAATAGCGCATATTATATTATATGTTATTATATATTATTACATTTTTTATATAGTTTATTGACGAACCATACACGTTTTGAACTTTTTAAAGTTAAAACAGAGCAAAACCCTCAAATTTTGCACGTTACTCTTTACTTTTTATAAATATATTTGAAAGAACTTCTAAGAATCGAAGTTATATAAATTTCGTTTAAAAAGTAAATTTTTGTAAGGCACGAAAAAATAGATTTTTGTCGGAATATGACAAATCAAGGTATTTTTGTTTTTTATTCAAAAATATCCATGTGGCCTTGTGTAATGATTCACTAGCCGGCATTTGCGCATGATATAGTCTGCTACGAACTATTGACTTGTTTTATTACTTGAATTTATCTTTTTCTGATCACTTCCTTTTTTTTTTTTTTACTTAATGTGGCGCAATTTTTGCTTCATAAAGTCGCGCGTAGGGGTCCATTAAATGTTAATTATCTCGAAAACGAGCTCGGGACATCCCATTTTTCTTATCGTTTTCGGTATCAGCATTAAATTTCACTTCAAAATTGTAGTTTAAAAAAGTTAATTTTTTTCCCAAAAATAGCCAGTCACCTTAATTAGTAATACATGATTGTGAATGGAATTTGCTATGTCTCTCCCTTGATTCGAGGGTTTGCCTCCGTCTGCCAAACCTAACACGATAAAATCCAATTCCAATTCGGAATTATCAAGTATTTATCTTATATAATTCCAAAGTAATCTAGATGCATAATTTCCAGACGTAACCCAAATATATGAAACATACTAAACTGATATAATGAAATGTTGAAATAGCGCTGGAAGCTGAACAAACGAAGAAAAGGCTGTATTCTAAAATAAAAACTATAGTGAGTCCTGAAGTACCCAGCATAAGAAATACCTGTGAATAATGTACAAACTATCCCTTTCGTGTACGATTTCTTTGGGAACATACAAACAAAGTTTAATTTTTTTTATCTTGGTTAGCTGGTGGCTTAACCAGTTAAGTGAAGAGACCATAGAATTAATTAAAGCAATTTTACCGACAGAGAAACAGGTTTTTAGTGGGTTAAGCGAGGGTGACTGTAGAATGCGCTAGCAGTCTTCCTTTCAAAAGTAGGATGTACTGTTTAGCTGGTAGTACAGCCAGATAAGCGAATGCTCCATAGTAGTTCGGATATTTCACTGAAATCAATTGACTTTTCTTCATCCGTCCAGCTTAAAATCCAAACAGATAGCGTGCTACTGAAGGCGAGCGAATGAAAAGGCGGCTCAGTAGGAGAGAAGGGTTAAAAACTACACACCGCCGTCCTCTGGAAGATAACTTTGCATTGGGAATCTTCCGACACCAAATTCTCGCATTACCATGTCGTATCCCAGTAAACATAACTTAGTCGGATTAAACTAATCTCTGATATATTAAAACATGGTCAGTTATATTAAAATTTCTATGTATCTTAGGATAAAATTAATATTGGTAAAGAAAAGAATTACAATGTCGTATGACAGATGTGTTATTGGATAACGTTCAATATTGCTCGAGGCGACAGATGCGTTTGCGCATGCGCGAGTTTGTTTAAGTCTTAAATGTGAAAGAAATTACTTAGGGATAGAAAGTAATGCCTTTGACAAGTAGCGCTAAATAACTCGTCTGAACCTTCTAGAGTTTTCGATGATTTGAATAACGGAAAGTGATTATCAAGGATATTAAAAAAACTCAATAGAGTGTACAAAAGATATTAGAATTATCGAGTAAAATGATGCTTGGTAAAGATTTAAACTGAATCACCGACAGTTAAGACATATTCTTGACATGTGATTAGGAAAAGTAATTTCAGCGTTATTACCCAGTCATTACTTACAGGAACTTGGACTTCATTTTTTCCAAAAACTTGTAGTTTCCTGAATTTCTTCTTCTGTCTACTGGAATTACTTGCTCAGTTGGGTTTATTCTATAAGGTTAGTGGAGAATTCAAATGGAAAATGGGACATTTTAATATTCCATAGTACATATACTCCCATTTTGAAGTTCGTTTTTTGTGAACACTGCTTGGTGAATAGCGAATTACCTTGTTGAAATCCTAGGAAAAAGTAAAGAAAAGTAGTCTGTATTTCTACAAAAAGAGATGTTTTGACTACAATAGGAAAAACATGTTGGTTTAGTTTGGTTTTGGCTTCTAAAAGACTATGTTTATGATAAACAGGGACGACACTTCGACCGCGACTTTAGCTGCAATTCGCTATGTAAAGTAAAAAAATGTATTCTGTATTTCTACAAAAAGATATGTTTTGACTACAATAGATAAAACATGTTGGCTTAGTCTGTTCTTGCCTTCCAAAAGACTCTCGTTATAACTAGTACCGACATGATTCGACCTGCAATTCACTATGCAAAGTAAAGAAAAATGGAATATTTGCTGGCGAACATATATTCTGTATTTCTACAAAAAGCGGAGAGGCTTTGGCTACAATAGGTAAAACATGTTGGTTTAGCCTGGTTTTGGCTTCTAAAAGCCTCTCGTTATAATTTACCGACATGATTCAAGCTGCAATTCAGTGCAAAGTAAAGAAAAGTATCCTGTATATATATAAAAAAGTTGCTTTGGCTGCAAGAACATGTTGGTTGAGCTTGTTTTTAACTTCACAAAGACTCTCGTTATTATTTACCGACATGACTCAAGCTGCAATTCACTATTCTGTATCCACAAAACACCCTTTTTTGAAATACTAGTAGATGGCTTTAGGCTGGAGTTAATATGGACATGCTAACGAGATCATAATGGGCTATTCTGAAGAGATCATTATGGTCTGTGATTAAATGAGATCATTATGGTCTGTACTGATGAGATCCAATCATGCTAGTGTTGTTCAAATCACTAACGATATTATTATGGTCTGTGATAATAAGATCATTATGGTCTATGTTCTTCTGATTATTATGGTCTGTATTGTTTAGACTATTATGGTCTCTGGTGATGAGATTATTATTATTATTGTTATTATTATTATTATTATTATTATTATTATTGTTATTATTATTATTATTATTATTATTATTATTATTATTATTATTATTATTTATGATCTATTTTCTTCAGATCATTATGGCTTTAAATTGTTTAGATTATTATGGTCTGGTGATGAGATCATTATGGTCTGTATTGTTCAGATTATTATGGTCTATGCTGATGAGATAATTATGGACTATATTTTTTTTGATAAATTTAAATATTTATGGTACGCGATGATGAGATTATTATGATCTAAGGTAATGAATGTATTATGGTCTTTATACATTGAAGATTTTTTTCTTTTTTTTTTTTCCTAAACATTTCGTAGCCAGAACATTCTTAATCCCTCAAAGAACATGCCATAGTTCATCCACCTGCTTTTCTCCAGCAGGAACCGACGTTTTTATTAACTTTTTTCACTCAATTAACAATCTCTCGAAAGAACCAGAAACCTCACTCAAAAAGTGTGAGTGACATCTTCTGCCCATTTAAGAAGAACAGAGTTGCTTTCGTGCACTTTTATTGCACTAAAAAAGTTTTGAGTTGACATGTTCTCTTTTCAAAACATGCCTAAAAACATGAAGGTAATTTCATTGAGGTAATTTCATTATTCTTGAATCCTGAAAGTATTTTTTGGTTGAAATAAGGAAATTCAATTGATATATTTTACAAAGAAAATTCAGCAATTCCTGACATCACGTGATTCTCGGGACGTGTACATGTGATATTCATTTCGACACGTAATCTACAGATAGCGAAGGCTTTTAGTGTGATAATCGTTTTTTGTTGTAATTACCTAATTCACTGGCTCTTCCAGCCTGACACATTTGATTTTCTACATTTAGTTTCTCCAAGAAATGCGGGCTGGCATTCGTCATCAATGACGTAGGATAGGCTATCACCCAATCAGAGGTGGATTTTATTAACACTTGGAAGTAAGCGAGGGAGGTATTTATTTGATTTCGTGAATCTAAGGCTTGACTTACATATATAAGGCCCCACTACTGAACTGAGCATTGTACAAGTCTCTATTATTCTTCTCTATCAAGCATTCCGTATTTTTTAGTTATAGGACTCGACTCGCACAAAAGCCGATTCAAACCCTTTGAAGCTGACTTAATAATCTGAAGTACATTCCAAACGCTTGGATCGTGTTATTTTCACAAGTTGGGACGTTAACTTATTTATGCACCATCTGCTACAGAAGGTTCTACATAAGAGCATCTAAGAAACGAAGGCCCCCACGCTGATATCTTCAAGAAAAAGGTATGTTTGCTTATTCTTCAAACGGATATTTTTTCTCACTTACATATATGAAACAGCTAAACAACAATAATGATGAAAAATTTAGAAGAAAATTTGATTGAATACGTAATATAAAAACATTTTGAAACGCAATGTTCAATTTAAAGCCAGAATAGTTTAATTTTTGATTTCAAATAAACTTTTTTATCTGACAGAAATTATTTTTTGTGTGTTCCCAAAAAATTGTCCTGAAAAAAAGCGAAAAAGGTGCCTCCATTTTCAACGTTTTTTTTTTTTTTTTTTTTTTTTTCTTGCTAAATTTCCCAATATCCAGTTCACGAATTTTGAAGTTATTATGCAAGATTCAGAAATAAGTTAGAAATTGATTTCGTAATCGGCAAAATTGAGACACAATCTTGTGAGATCCGTCAGAAGATATATGGGGAAATAATTCTAGAGGATTAGGACTAGAACAAAGTAGTCTGCGGCATAATTCGAGAGAATTAGGGACTTAGTCTATTTATAGAAGAAGGATTTGAGAATAAATTTAGTTTTTTAGATTAATTGTGATTACAGTTTTGTCCTCTAGGGGTGCGCTTTGAATTAAAATTGATTGATATATTGGTAATAAAATATTTATGGGATATTGAGTCTAGAACTGCGAAAATAAGACTCATGTTTTGTTTGAATAGTTGAGATAGATAAGAAAGTGGCTGGAAATGAAAGAAACTAGTAGAGAAAATGGAATAGAGGAGCACGATGAAAGGGAAATGAGAAAGGAAGAGGATAAAACAAGGGAAATGAAAGTATATGATTAAATGGAAAGGAAATTATAGGAAATCAGGGGGAGAAAAAATAGAATGATATTATTATGGAAAAGGAAATGAAAAGAAAAGACAAAGAATAGAAAAGACGAAGAGAAGAAAAGAAAGGAAAAGAATAGAAAAGAAAAGAAAAAATAAACGAATCAAAATGAAATGAAACTGAAAAGGAAAAGAAAAAGTTATAAGAGAGATTTAATGGAACAAAAAATCATGTCGAAAGTCGATTAATGTTCTTTTCCTTCATTTTTCGTCTATTATTTTGGTAAGACATAATCGAACGGGTTGTTACATTATCCATCCTACATAATTCATCGCAAATATCAAAATATCCAAATACTTTTCGTTCTTCATTCAACGGATGTTACGAAATTATTCTGTCATTAATAGTGGTAAAAGTTTAAAAGGTTAAGAAGACAAAAACACAAAACATATTACACGCGAGTACTGAGATTCCGGAGAACGGAAAGATAGTTGTCGAGGTATCATTATTTGTCCCTTACAGGGAGAGCTTTTATTACTAGAAATCTTTGAGGTTTGCAGCGCTTGGCGCGTTGAGACTCATCGTTTTTAAAAAGAGATAATACTATCTCAAAACTTCGTGTGAAAAAGCTACAGGGGGCTTATTCAGCTGAAGATATTGCGATTAAATTTGAGAAATTTGTTTTCTGTAAACTACAGAACCCTGCGCAATTTTTTTGAGATTCAAAAGCGATGCGACGCGACTTACGAAATTTAATAGTTCGCAAAGATTTATCAAGGCCCTGAGTGATCACTGAGCTGATCAAAGCCTGCCAAAGCCGAGCCGTGAGTCAACCTCGAGAAACGTTAATTGGTTTTGGGACTCTTCGGCAATGTATGTGAGAGGTTTCTTGCTTCGAACATCTGCAAATATTTTCATAGAATCTTTTACGAGTCAACTGCAATCCGTAAAGCCGTCTTTGTAGTTTTGTGTAGGGCTTAATTAAATACTCTAATTGAGAAAGTATGGCTGTATCTTCGTCATAAGTGGCGTCCGTAAAAACGATTGTCGGCAAATATGTAAAATGTTAAGCCATATAGATGGCCCTCGGTGCAGGTGGGTAAATATCGGTGATATGGGAAGCCATTAGCGATTGTACGCTCAGCTACATATTTGTACATTCGCAATCAGTATATCGGCCGAAAATAATCGCTCAATTAGAAACATTAAATATTTAAGTTAGATATGCAAACAAAATAATATCTTTTACAAGAAACGAAGGCTTTTTTTCGTTTATCTCTCAGTCATTCAGCTTAATCAAATGTCATTTTATCCTTCACGAAAATTTCTTTTTCATTCTGTGATTTATTCACACGCTCAAGTCGAGACATCAAGTACAACTTCTCTTAGAGGATAGCTAGTTTTTTTTGTTTTTCAATTAGCACAATAGCTTGTGAGGTCTATTTGTGGTACATCACCTAATTGGAATTCAGCTTAAAGAGATGGACACAGATTCTATATGATGCTGTTTAAATATCGTATCAGTAAAAAGTCTGTTTGCGACCGTTTCACAGCGAATGACTTCTGGCCTGCACTACATATATGAACAATAAGATCAGTAAAAAGTCTGTTTGCGACCGTTTCACAGCGAATGACTTCTGGCCTGCACTACATATATGAACAATAAGATTGCCCGGACAGTACAACCAAAAATGGCTGGATAAGATTTGAATGTTGCTTTGAATAATGCATGTTAATGGTGTCTATTCAGTCCTTCCACGACCAGACCTGGTGGACCCTTTTACTGCGATAATTCAGTTCATTCAAGAATCATTCTAAGGTATCTAAAATCTCATAACAAAAGGTAATTAAATTGAATCTAGTTGAAACTGTGAATTATGTACAAAAAACTTGTTTTAAGTAAGAGTTACAAGCTAAGATCTTATTTACGACTTGTAGCATCTGTATTGAGTCCAAATAACCAGTACAATGTTTGTTCATATTTGTTACAACCTAAGATTGACTTTATGAATATCAGCACGTATTTTCATTCATAAATCAGCTTGATAGTTATCAATATATTTAGATTCATTTGAAATTCAATGACTTGGATTGTGCGGTAATAGTCAGGGTTTTTTGATAAATTAAAGCCTTCATTTGATGGAGACTTTTAATTTCTGCGCAGTATTACAATATAGACCACATGTCATTCCCTTGAGCATTATTTCTTTTATGGACCCTTTTACTTTGCACATGTCATTCCCTTGAGTATTATTTCTTTTATAGACCCTTTTACTTTGGGCGTAATGCTTTCTCATTTCAGACCACATGTCATTCCCTTGAGTATTATTTCTTTTATAGACCCTTTTACTTTGGGCGTAATGTTTTCTTATTTCAGACCACATGTCATTCCCTTGAGCATTATTTCTTTTATAGACCCTTTTACTTTGGGCGTAATGTTTTCTCATTTCAGACCACATGTCATTCCCTTGAGTATTATTTCTTTTATAGACCCTTTTACTTTGGGCGTAATGTTTTCTCATTTCAGACCACATGTCATTCCCTTGAGTATTATTTCTTTTATAGACCTTTTTACTTTGGGCGTAATGTTTTCTCATTTAGGACCACATGTCATTCCCTTGAGTATTATTTCTTTTATAGACCTTTTTACTTTGGGCGTAATGTTTTCTCATTTAGGACCACATGTCATTCCCTTGAGTATTATTTCTTTTATAGACCCTTTTACTTTGGGCGTAATGTTTTCTCATTTAGGACCACATGTCGATCCCTTGAGTATTATTTCTTTTATGGACCCTTTTACTTTGGGCGTAATGTTTTCTCATTTAGGACCACATGTCATTCCCTTGAGTATTATTTCTTACTATTTCTTTCTTTACTCAAAAAAAAGAAAGAATTTGTTACACCAATTTTTTTTACTATTGGAAAAATATCAGGCCTATTGTAAAAAGATTTTTAGAAGGATTTGTTTAGGACGACTATAGGAAATTAGATACTAAGAAAAATAGCCAATAATATCTGACATGATGGGAAGTGTTCCTTATTTCAAATGTGATTATGAAATGGTTTTGATTGATGTGTTGGTTTGTGGTATTCGATCTAACAATGCCTTGTCGTCTCAACCACAAAACTGTAGACAGACCGCCAGGAATGACTTCACAGTACATGACATTTAGGATTTCTTGATGTTTCGATGTTGACATAAGACGACAGTAGCGCCAGGTCATGATTTGTGAATTTACTCAGATTCAGATTCGTCCTTACCATTTTTATCTAATAACAACGGCCTTTGGATTTGTTTTAATTTCTTATGTCTCAAGTTGAATACATAGATATAATTAAAGTATCACACCTTTTCTCTTACATACATATTTGGTTATGTACGTTGCGTGACATCCCCAAAATGTTGCGTGACATACTGTGGGGCCTCAGAACTAGATCGATTAGGATTTTGAATTTTGAATATCACACGTACATATATGCAAGTAGAAGTATTCAGAATAGCACACCTTTGCTCGATCTTATATAAATATGTGGTTATGTGTGTCACGTGATATCTGCCAAATGTCACGTCACTTGTCAATAGCGTCTATTGATGTCAGACTGTGGTGTTTCAGAAAGCGACGGCGAGTCAAGTTTGTCGGGTGATGGGTGCACACCACACTATCGTATCCCTTTCACATATGTTGTTATGTGCGTCACGTGACATATTCAGAATGTCACGTGCCATATTGTTAATATCATTACTTTCCAGACTATGGTGTTTGAGAACGAGACGAGTCAAGTGTTGCGGTTAAGAAGTGTACACCAAGTTTAGTTGTGGGTTGGCGCGTTCTTAATTGGTATCAATTTGTATTTAAAGACTTCTGATTGTCGATGATTATTGTCACGTTGAGGGCGCCGAGTGGCAAGATTCCTGGATTCGAAAAAACAAGTATTTTATTACAAGACAACTTTCTTGAATCCTACAAATGTGGTGAGAATCTTTCTGTGAAAATCTCTTTATTTAAGTGTCTAGTCTTTCTATCGTTTCGCACTAATTGGGACACTTGTCACTCACACGCACACTACCACCACATTCAATATTCTATGCACACAACACTCACTCACATGGAGGGAGGAAACAAAGAAATTAGAAGAATTTTTAGTAGTGAATGATTTGTCGTGATGATAAACACGTACTCATAATAGTATTATTTGACTTGAACAAAAGATTTATTCTTGGTTTCTTTTTCATATCAACCAACATGGCGGCCATGTATTTTGTCCTTGTGCATGTGACGTCATAGCCGCCATGTTGGATGACTTGAACAAAAGATTTGGAAAAAAGCATGTCTTAATTCTCTACAAACGTTTTTAGCTCCTCAATTGGGCGTGGCGGGGATCCTATACTACACCCCCCTTTATTTCGTATCAAAATTTACCAACCACAGTTTGATAAAAGAAACTATAATGGATAGAACCAATACCCTTGGGTTATAATACTCTATAATGTCGGCAACATCCTTAAGGAAATAAAAATTAATTAACGTAAGAGAAAAAATTGACAAATATAATCAAATAAGCCACTGTTTGATATTATGAATATTATGACATGAGATAACTAACTAATCTTATTAACTAATTATCTAACCTATTGTTTGACATAGTTTTCGTAAGGTTTTTCATTTTGCAAAAAAAAAAAAAAATACAAAATTACTAAGTTTCTTTTGAGTTATTTCCTAAGTTATTTCCTTGAGTTATTTCCTATTTTCCTTATTTGCCGCATTAAATGCACCACTAAGAACAAATGTGCTATCTAGCATAGTTTTCGTTAATGGTATTACACGCGACGTATTTGTTCTAGGGATGAATATTCAAGACTCCGGTAAGAGCATTAATAAAACATATAGAGGGTTGTCGCAGGAAATTGCTTTTGTTAACGGATTATACTTAAGGCGCATCAGTGTATTTTACCGTTCAATATCACTCACGCGACGATGTTCGACGCAGTGCCGGTCGCAGTTCTGAAACCCGCAAGCTGATGCTTTAGTTTCTTAGATTTCTCGGATCTTCTGCTGTTAAGAATCACTAAATAAGATCCTAGCGTTGGAACAAGCTCTTCTTAGAATCGTCTTCTCTGGTTAAGGTGAGACAAAGCGAGATAAATAGATTGAAATTTGCGTATGTACGAAAAAATCCTAGTGTCTCGTGCATGTAAGTCATTAATGGTGCTTCCACTTGAAACCAATTAAAAAAGCGTGGAAAAGCACACATGGAAAGTGAGACCACATAATATAGAAGTTATTTTCTTAGTCTAATGAAATCTTCTTGATCGCTATCTGCAATATTTTCGCGCATAACTGAGGCAACTCCCTGTGGAAATATTATGATATCATTTGAAGTGAGTAGCGGGCAACCGCCCGACTGGCTGTCTTCTACAAAAGCCGTGAAATAATTTTTTTAATAACCTTACGCAAGTATGACATCTTTAGGAAATAATTAGATGAAGATAGTATGAGAATTCTTGTAAAAATGTTTTGATATGATATCAAGATAGTTCTGCACAAAAAGATCGTAGACAACATTTATATTAGTAACCTTGCGCGCATTGCGACAGCTCGCGCAAAGACTCTTGTAAATTAAAAAGTAAAACCATTACAAGCACAAGAAATTTAAATTAATTGCCCAAAGAAAGCCAATAATAATTATCGTCTTGTACATAATAAGAATGAGAAGCGCACAGCGGGGGTGAATGCATAAATGACTAAATATGCCACCCCTTCAAGAATAGAAAAATACTTTTGATAAATAGGAACCTAACACTCGTGAGTGTTTTAGAGGAATACGAAATGCCAAATAGGAACGGTTATTATGAGAAAACAATCAGTCCTCAGAAAACTGCAGAGTCAGTAATAGATTACCTACGTTATTTTTTTTTTATCCAGCTGTTACAACTTTAATGTTATTTAGTATCTGATGTGCCGTTATGTAGACGATAAGTGTTCTGTTGTCAAAATAATATCAAAAACAACTCGTGCTTCAACTCGTTCCTATGATAACAAACCAAACTTGATTAATGATTTATGAAAAATGAAAGAGAATATCATGGAAATTTAATTAAATTGTCAAGTACATTAGAATAATATCATTGCTGATCACGCGAAAATTATCATCATCGTCATTATTATTATTATTATTATTATTATTATTATTATTATTATCAAATCATTTAAGAATTATAATAAGTTGCATATCGTTTATTAAGTTTTACATCAAGAGAGACCAACGTGAGTCTTTGACGATTCATGCTAGTATTTTCTAGACCCATGGGCTCTGCAATGTCAGAACACATTTTACGATTCTGTTTCATCTGCAGCGCTGATTGCCCAGGGCTATAAGATTGAACAGGTGTCATTCAGTTTTACAAATTCAATTCGTTTGTGGTAGACATTTATTTTCCTAATCTAATAAATTTTTAATTGTTTCCAAAAAAAATATTATTTGTGCTACAAATTTAATATTCATTGCATTCATTTGTGCTACAACTAAAAGGTATTCTTTTAATTTACAAATTCCATTCATTTGTGGGGGACATTTATTCCCTTATATTATATTTTTTTCTATAAATTTTTAAACTAGTTTTCCATTAAGTTAGTCTTACTTCAACCACTTAACTTTAGTTTATTTTATTTTTATTTTCTGTAAAATGTTCGTGACTAAAGCCCTCGCTTTTTTCAAGCGGTGACTAAAAACGAGAAGAAGAAAAACAAACTCAACATTAGCTGTCTTTCTAGTATTTTATTTTTTCCTGTAACACCTAAAATATGTAGTCTGGTTGTCTCTAAGCGTTTCTCGGCACTTCTAGCAACTGTAGCTGATAGTATTACTGGACAGGTTACCAACATGGCGGACATGTTGATTGATATGACATAAACAAATGCAAAATCTTTTGTTAAACTCAGCCAACATGGTGGCTATAAAAACGTCCTGCAATTAATAAAGATATAAAAACTTATAGTTTTAAGATTTAATAATAAGACTTTAGTTATTGTTGTTTCTATACTTTCGGTTTTAATTTTTAACTAAAAGAGTTTGTTTTCTAATTTCGTATTACATTTAGTGCCAAATCTCACATAAACTAGAGTTGCTTGCTGTTTCTCTCCTGTGCTTCGAGGGTTTTTCTCCAGGTTCTCCGGTTTTCCTCCCTCCGCAAAAAAACAGCTTCTAAATTCTAATTCAATCATAGAACGAGGGCCACAGGTGTGTTACGCCACTTGTTATAAAGTGCTACCCTCGTAAGATTAAGAATGAAATTCAATTCTCATTTTGTTGCCACGTGAACAATTCACCCTCAAATTCGTCTACATTTACTTCAGTGACAAAATCAGGGTTTTTTTTTTTTTTTATTTATTTTTTTTTTTATTTCGTATTTATTTTGCGAGGGTAACTTAACCAACCTCAAAGTTATGGCCCTCTGAAAAAGTACAGCAATGTAGGGAAAAACCTATATGCAGTAAAATAAAACAAAAAAAAACAACAAATAAATCTATATAAAAATTGATATATTTTTAAAGTATTATAATATCCATCATGTATTTAGGAATACGATAACGTTACTAGCAGCATGAGCAGGGCAGGTGTCCAAGATGCATGTTTTACAGTGTTCTAACAACATTAGTTAATTATTATAAAAGGCTTTCGTCCTATTAATAGCCATTTATGTGTTTGTGATAATTGCATTTTTGAAAAAGTATAATGTATGAAAAACGAAATAAAGAACCCGAAACAATGTATATAGTAACCGGCTGTTGAGGCTCAGATACAAGGTGTAACATTATGATTACAGTACTATTTCACCAGCCAAATCAGAGAAAATCTCGATTTTTCCGTTGAATTTACAAAGATAATACAAATAACATAAACAAAATAAAACAGACTTGAAGTTTTTTTATTTTAGTGTGATGTTGCACGCAATGTTGCAACGTGTGTCGGAGTCTTTAGTGAGGATCGAGGGAGATTACAACCACTGTAAAAAGGTCTGTGATGTACATTAAAGCTAGTTACTAATAATGAACCGTTAACGTGTACAATAACAGCTGCTCACATTAGTTAACACTGGAAAATATGGTTGGTGTCCGGTTGCCATGACAACAATCAGTGTTCACGCAACCCTTAAAATCGACTCATCAGTTCTATAGAGACATAATATGGTTTAGAAAATATTCTATTGGGCGCCATTGACATTAAAAAAAGTCTGAGAATATCGGCAAGGGTGTCTGAAAAGCTTGACAAAAGCCCAAAACAAATAAAATAAGTTTACTTGTTCTATACAAATGAAAAAAATCTTCCATTTTCATTTTGGAGGCGATATACTTGTGTGAAGGTGTTTTGCAAATAGACATAATGAACAAAGGACCGGGAATATGATGTTTATTTTCCGAATACAGCGCGAACAAAACAATCTCAACTTTTATTAAAGTCTGAAACAGAAAGTCTTCTTGATAGAAAGGAGTAGATTTGTTGTCTCCAGGCAAAAGAGGCGAGGCAATAATGTTCGTACATCCGAACGCTAATGTAAACAGCACTTTTAAGCGATGTGATTAAAGGTATTAAGACCGGATGATGAAAGATGGAGAATATCATCCTACTCGCTCGGGTTGGTCAACAAATCAGATACGATCGCTTTAGATGAATAGAAAAACATTTAAAAATCTGAAAAAATCACCACACGAGATACACCATTAATACACTGTTTCGTTATCAGGATGGAAAAAAACCTTTTTGAAATAGAATCCTGGGAGTCTTAGTGGATCTCAGCAGGACTCTAAGAGGCTTAATGACCAGCTTTTTGTATACCGCTTTTGAGAGCATTTTGTATTCGTTTCTCAAAGTAACTTTTTGAAAGTAATTAATGTTCCTTAAAATCTCGAGAGCTTCAAAGCGTGTATATATCATTAGAAAAGCGGGTTGCTTCAATTTAAGGCCTGTCAGTTATTGAGTGGTCGCACTTTAAATTACGGATATTAGAGCGGATAGATTAATTTCTTTAGCGCTTATATTGGAAATTAAAAAAAGAGGAATTTTGACTTAAAACTAGGAATTTTTTATTCGAGAAGAAACTTAGAGAGAAAGAGCTGAAGCAAGAAGAGAAACGCTTTTGTTTGGAGCCAAGAAGCTTGCGTCTTGATATAGTCAAGATAGCATCACTCAAGATAAGTTAATTGAAGAAAGGGAATTAATGATATTATGAAGCAAATCTAGAGATTGAAAGCTTCAAGACAAGTCACAAGAATGAAACAAAGAACAAACATCATTTCGACGTTGAGGCATAAATAATTCACCCGGCCTTCATCAAGTAAAGAATATCGCAGCATTTTTTAAAGGTAACTGTAAAATCTACGAGTAAAGAACTTCAGAGTATTAGCGACGACTAGTTAGGAGATTATATTCAAACAAAAGGAATATCTTGTCTTTTTTTGCACTGCCAAGGTCATTGATAAGGAACTTGTAATCATTAGAATAACATATAATGATAAAAACACATAAGTGATATTTGAAGATTTGTCGAAGCTGTGAGCGAAAACTCTCCATGGATATGAGCAGTCGCTGATCTGCGCGGATACTTGATCTGTGTGGGGTTATAATGACAAAAACGAAAAATACTGTAAGTATTTTGTTTTGGATATTTACTTTTAGAACGATTCCTTATTCTGTGATTTATTTCGCTCTAAGGAAGAACTCTGTGCTTAAGTGTTCTTCTTTGAACTCGAAGACTGTTTACGAGTCAGTTAGACCAGAATTATAGTTGTAACATATATTAGATAGTCGGAGTGGTACTATTCCCCGATACTCAAAAAAAAATTGTGGTTAGCTTGTTGCTTTGCAAGTGAAATCAAAACAGATTTCAATTTTCATTTCATTTTTCTTGATTATTATTATTATTATTATTATTATTATTATTATTATTATTATTATTATTATTATTATTATTATTATTATTGTTGTTGTTGTTGTTGTTGTTATTACTTTTTATTGATGACAGATTCGTGCAAAGAAATACAAACTTCTATATATAGCATTGATACTCATTTCAATATTCCTTATAGTACAGTATAGCACAACACGGCATACTAGAGCGGTTTTCGTATGAGTGGGAAACATACGTACTGACTTACAGCACGTACGCGTCACGACATGCCGAAACATTGAAATGGTTTTCCATTGTCTTCCAGTAATTTACCCAATCACAACGCGTAGTTACGGTTACGGTAAGATACTTGAAGTACGGCAACAGTACGGCTACGAATTTGCCGTATTGTTTCCCACTAATACGAAAACTGCTCTAAGCGAGCAAAAGGCAAGGTCCCAAAGGTGCCCACTTAACACAACAATCCCATTTCTCTGTGCGCATGTGCAGTAAGATCATATCATTTTATTAGTTTACATCACCTCATCAATTTTCATTTTTAGACTTGAATGAACTAACAGACAACGAAAACAAACCATAAGAAGAACTACAGAGGGATAATTGCGCATGCGTTAAAATGAGAAACCAATCAGAGCTCTTGACGTCACCAATGAAACTAAGCAATCACTCAGATCCACTATCACGTGACTTCCCCAACCAATCATCTTCCACCGGAAGTAAGTCAGTACTGACTCTGCTTGAACTGGTACTCTGGACTGGAGCATATGGTGTTCTTGCTGTGGCCATTATTGTTGGTAATGCTTTAACCATCGCCGTATTTACCAGGAAGAAGCTCCTTCGTTCTCGTGCCAACTATTTCCTGGTATCTCTTGCAGTAGCAGATTTACTTGTTGGATGCATAACCATCCCAATGTACTTGTATATCTTGGTTTCTTATTGGAAATACGGCCAATATACTCCGATAGACTTCTTCCATTGCTACATGGCAGTCGATATCTTCACTGGTTTTGCATCGATTTTTGCCTTGACCATCATAGCCATCGAGCGCCTCTACGCTATCTTATGGCCGTTAAAACACCGCATTGTCTCTAAGCGTCTTTACCATTTTCTGGTCGCGCTATCATGGATCTTATCAGGTTTCATCAGTATATTCTACTTCTTATGGTCATACAAGGTGCTCAAGGTCAGATTTTTCTTCTATTTAATCATCGTGTTTATATTCAGCTCTCTAACTATCATCTGTATTGCTTACAGCCTCATTTGGATAAGACTAAAATTCAAAATATGTAAGCGCCAGCGTAAGCCAAGACGTCGCTTCAACGAATCAATTGATAGTTACCATGACAACGTACGTGACCCTGAAAGTGGTTGCCAACGGCGACTGGACCATGACGTCATTTTAACCACCCTTTGTATTGTGACGGTGATGTTTTTGATCACGTGGGTGCCATTTTATATCCTGAATATCGTTGTCTTCTTTCGAGGAGGACAAATGGACGTCCCTGATGAAGCATTCTATTTCAGCAAACTTTTACATTATGCAAACTCTTTGGTGAATCCAATTGTTTATTCCATCAAAATACCGAAGTTTTCCAAGACGTTGTCAGTCTTTCTGAGGAGGAAACACAGAGCTGTCGTGAAGTCGTTAAGACAATTGAACTCACGGCCTAACAGCACAAAAAGTTCGTCAAGTCAAATAAGGAAATCAAAGGTTCTACAAACTGATAGTACAAACATATGAACTGCGCATGCGTGGTAAGCATGATTTTTAACAATGCGTTGGTTACTGGGATTGAACAGACTTCGTAATATGATATGTGACTGAGAACTTGGATGCTGCATGAAAATCGTGCATTATAATTATAACATGATATATAGCTGAAAACTATTAGCTCGTAATTGTATGGTATATTTCAAATGAGGAACTCCGAACTAATATGTGAAAAAACATCGTTTTTTCATTGAAACACTAGTCTGAAATCTACCATGGTATACGGTATATACACCATGGCATATTAAATAATGTATTCTGATTGGCTACATTTACCATGGTATATATAACACAGCTATTCCCCGAGTACAAAGATCATTTATTTACAAAGCCTAAGGAAAGAAACAGGGCTGTTTTCGAGCAACTAAATTACGACTTCACTAAATCGACTGTACATATTAAGTGATTAGTAACCTTAGATTCAAAATCGATTTCAAGAAAACCGAGATCTTAATTCCGCAGCGTGATAATTCCAACGACGTGTAAAATTGATAATCCACTGCTCGTACTTCACCTGCGGTGTCGATTATCATAATCATTATGTATCATGAAGATTATTTTGCGCGCTCTAAGCCACAACCGCCAGCGTCCTAGTAATCAAGATGTCCGTTCCTTGATGTCTTTAACCTCTAAGCTTTTGTAAGCTGGTGTTATCACGAGTTCCTTTTAAGAGTTCTTAGCTATTTATCTCTTATGTAAATATCGCGTGGTAACCAGAACAGCTGATCAATAGTCTAGTTAGCGCCAGGATAAACCACAAAGAAATAATCCTTTCCGGGAGATTTTTACATATTTTGGAGCTTGTGTACGATGCAGTATCATTGTGTAGTCTATTTGGAGAGACCGCAAGTCTATCGGTAGTATCACAAGAGAATTGTGTTAGTTCTTTTTCGCAGCATTTAGTGCAGCTGACTTAAAGCCAAGAAATATGACGGGTCATGATACCAGTAGTTTTGCGATTAAAATCTTTGGAATTTTGGACAAAAATATTTGAAATAATTATCGTTTTCCTCTTGTGTTGAGCCAAGTTTGAAGCGCGCGCAGCCCCTGAGCAAACGTTATACTCATTAATCAATATTCATCCCTGTGGCTTTGCTATTGTACACTGCAGTAAAGCTGCCCGCTCCCTATCTCCCGCAGGGCTCTATCTAAATCTGTGATGAAATCTTCCCGCTAAAACCTCGCAAGTTGCAAGACCATCCGTGTATCGAACCCAACATCCAATCCAAAAACTACTCGAATTGCTATCATTACTTCGGCATATTTTAACATGTTTGTTTTTATTAATTAGATGTAATTATATGATTAAGATAGGACGGATTAAATGTAGGATCAATTCTTACTCACAAAACTGACGTTCATTTTGGTCTTGTAGAGGCTATGAGACAATCTAAGAACCGACCATAGGACCAGCGCTTTTTTGGTTCCTATGTTTTAGCATATTTTACTGTTGGTTCAGCCAATCAGAATACAGTATTCTACACAGGCGTGTCGACGCTTTAAGTGCTTGCATTCATCTCTCATTCCTGATTGCCAGAATGAAATAAAACAATAAACAAGCCGCCATGTTGGAGGATAGAAAAAAGACAGAAAGAATCTTTGTCTATCTATCGTTGAATGAATTCAAGATGGCGTCCATGACGTCATATGCTATCCTAATGTATCTGCACAACGGCCATCAACTTTATCAATCAAGAGTTTTAACGTGTGGGATAAAACCCCTTGAGCAATATTCGCTGAAAATGATAAAAACTATGCCGTTGGGCATCAGAAAGCATGTAAACTGCTACGATATGATCTTTATTTAGTAAGTCAGCTACTGTCAACAATTTCTAAATGCATTAGACGTTAAAAAAATGTTTTTAAAAAAGCATTAATTTTATAGTTAATAAAAAAATAGGGAACATGCAAAATACAAAATAAAAATAAAAATAGATTATACAATATCAAATTATCAATCGTGATCCTTGAATAAAATTCTAAAGGTCAGCGGTGTATTTCTGCTGCAATAGATACATGTCGACCTATTTACACCTTAGTGGTTGGCATTCCCTCGGTAGCCAATATTGTATCTCGTGGACTACGAGAGGTACTTGGGCGACTGACATCACTTTTGTTTGAGCCTCCGTCGTCATCAAGATAGGAGTCAATCTTGGAGTCCTGGCAACGAGATGAGTATATTTTAATGAATGATTAATTGTTTTTAATAACTTATTAAGAATCAAAACGGTGTTTAAAATACATTTTACGTATCACTGGAATCTGGTTTTCAATTTTGCAGCTCAAAAATATATTTTGAAGTAACATTGGAAGTAATCTCTATACTTGTCGTACTGGTTACCAGTCTTTTTGAGTTGGAAGTGCTGCAAAGGATTCTGGGAAACACCCATTGATCTGATTGGATAGTAGTAATACCTGTAAATAGTAATCACCTTCGCTCCATATTTTGTCGTCTGCTGATTGGCTCCTAAATGTAATGGTAATGGTGTTAATCTTGTTGTCATGTACTACGCTAATGTTGAATCCTTGTCAAACTAGTACTTTACTTACAATCTCTTTTTGTTCAGTAGATATGACGAATAGGTGTTACCATGACGACCACTACGTGTACTATTAAAGGAGCTCCCGCGATCAGGCTGCATCCTAAAATGGAGAAAAAAACAGACGTACAGTTATTGTTACCATGGCTACTTCGTTTCTTGACGGAGACAAGAAGGATCGCTGGCTCTGAGAATGAGAAAGCATTTCGGCAAAGAAATTCAGGCCGTAACAAAAGACATCACTAGAGACGCGTTCTCAGGAAACCTATTGAGCATGCGTAGAAAGAAACTACTGGCTCTAGGTCGGAGTTTCCAATCCACGCATGCGCACAATGCACATATATTATGCATGCATACAAAACCTATAAATAATGGTCCATGAATGTTATATTTGACCTTGTCATATCCAACCTTATAGCTGTTATATCCTTGTCTGTACCGCTGGTTACTACGTCATCATAGAAGGACCACGAGGTTGCACGGTTACTAAGCACATGAAAAATAAGGTAAAGATACTGAGGACGCCAGTTATTATTTTTGTTTACTTACAAGGTGACCACCCTGTACACAAAACATTGATGTACACAAGTATCATTTACGTCTGTTTTTAAATTGTGAAAAAATGGTTTGTCACGTGAGTGTTTACTTACATGCGCTGTCCTGTTGCAAATCGTCTTGCGGGCTCAGGAGATCTGTGCATGTACATTTCTTGTTTCTCAGAACTTTAGAAAAATATGACACATATTGCTTACCATTAGAATCGTTAGAATTATCGCTTCATGCAAAATGAAGAGAATACGTTTACACTGAGAGTATGGGTCCTCCAGTTTGAGTCATGTGATTTACCTGCAACGGGACTTGATTACACAAACGAGGATGATAATTAGAAGTAAGACCACGATTGACCCCAGGATAATGAGGGCTAGCACGGCATCACTGAGGGTGTTGGTATCGCTTCCTTCTTTTGGTCGCGGTGTGACAGCTTTGATCTTCCACTTGGCGTACATTGTCTCCAACTGACTCCTGTACTTATCGATGGTCCTGGATTATATTCGAGTAAGTTATGCATTAAATTAAGGGAACAAAATAGGCGGGAAATAGAGAGGGAAGGAGAAAGGGAAGAATGGCTCGACGGGGAGTTGAGTGAAAGGAAGAATGGATGGATAGGTGGGTGGGCGGATGAATGGATAAATGGATGAAAACATGAAAAGAATAAGGAAACAAGAAAGGTTGTATAATAATGGATGAGAAAAAAATTTCAATGCAAGACAGAAGAAAGTAAGGTAAGAAGAAGAAAAAGTAATGGGACAAGGAGGAAACTGATTTTACCTGATAACCTCATCACTTGTCATGATAACTTGCGTCGATGCTTTCACCGCATGAAAAACGACCTTTGACTCCACAACCTTCTCACCCTTGGCGTTAACTGAGTCTATCTTGAATACTTGCTCGATGTAAACATCTGCCTCGGTAATATTACTCAACACACTATGACACCAAATCAGGAATTATTGAAAAATAATTAAAAAGAGGGAGAAGGGAAAGCGTCACTAAGTGCTTCTTAAACTTTGCGTTGGTCTGGTACGCTCTTTTTTAACACTCTATTGCAAGGTCGCTAGTTATTCTCTGCAGTTGGCGCGTGTCACTTGTCTACTACGCAATTATGTACTTGTAAAAGAAAGGGAAAAGATAACAAAGAAAAATCCGATTACCTCACGAATTCATCTCGATTTTCTTCGATGAGAGTCGGAGAGACTTCGGCGTTCAAGGTGACTCTCTGTTCTTCCAGCAAAACAAATATCTAAAAATAGAACAGATCAATATAATTTGAGGATTGAGACCCAAACATTTGCTAAAAAAATATCATGTAACTTACCCTGACGAGTACTGGTGCTGATACTTGATTGGATGGATTTCTGCCATTATTGTCAAACGCATCAATTTGTAAAGTAAACCGCTGACCTTTCTTATTCTGGAAGAGGCTCGCAGAGTATATTTGACCTGTCTGTGTGTTCAGACTAAAGTATCCTGCCTCATTGCCTGACTTAATGCGATATGATACCGTGCTGAAGTTACCAGCGTCAGCATCAGTTGCCTTCAAAAAAAAAAACAATAAGAAAAATATATTAATATTACGGAGTTTTTGTAGCCATTTCGAATTGTAACCAAGCCAGCCGAGGCCATGTTGAAGCGCGGTAAAGATATGTCACGTGATTTCTTGTTATCACATGACCACGAAGAAGATGTCCGTCTTTCAGACAAGCAGTAAATATTAAGTTCTGTTTCAAGATACTCACGGATATTGTCATGATGTAAGTATTAAGTTCTGCTCCTTCGGGTATTCCTGAGTAAAAATGTTAAGAATCTTTAGTTGTACCGTGTTGAAAAAGCATCTAGAGGAAAGGTATAGACTTAGCTTGTCCTTTTTAATTTAGCTTATACAATAATAAGAATTATAATAATGATAATAATAATAATTATTATTATTATTATTATTATTATGTCATATTTTCTTTACCTCCAACAAATAGTGGACGAATGAATATCGGCGCGTTATCATTGACATCCAGCACCACGATATCGACCTGTGTTGTATCGTACAGATGACCAGAATCTAGAAAAGAAAGCATGGAGGAAAACTTCAATACTGCGCATGCGCAAGCTGGAAATGTTCTTTATAGGTAAGTCTTTCTATCTTTAGCCAGTTTCTGTTTCTTGAGCATGCGTTCCTCTTGGTCTCAGTTATAAAACGAAGGATCATGCGCGAATCTATTGGTCACCGCTTTCTGACTGGCTGCTAATTAACCAACCGGAAGTAGAAAAAGGAGCACTTTTTTCCTACAAGGAAACGAGTTTGGAGTTTTACGATTCCATGTACGGACATGCGCAGCAGTCAAGCGCATGTGAATCAATGTACAAAAAGGTATATAAAAGAAATAATACTCAAGGGAATGACACTTGTTCTGAAATGGGAAATCATCGCGCCCAAGGTAAAGAAGTCTATTCCACGTAAATCTTACCATCAATGTCTCTCTTCACTTGTCTTCTCGTATTGTTAAAAGCAAGAGTTTCATCATTAAATGCGCCCGCGATCAGTTTGTACGAGGCGTGAGTCTCTCTATCGATAAGCGAGTTAACAGTGATGACGCCTGAGCTTGAATTGATTTTAAAATGACCTGGGCAACAACAAAAAATTAAAAAGAAAAACCTTGTGAGCATATTGGTTTATCTAAGTATCTAAAATAAAAATATCTTATGTTTCTATGGAAACAAAAATTCAAACAGATTTGCGGGCATTGTCTTTATCCTTGCAATCTGATTAGCTCATTTTTTAGATTTCATGATGTGCGCATGGTACCTTGCTCGTTACCGCTGATCAGTTTATACGTCAACTTTCCATTGAGTCCTATATCAGTGTCAGTAGCAGAGATTCGAGTGATTACTGTTTCTACTGCAGCATTTTCTGATGTTTGGACGCTAAAAGAAAAAAATAGTTCTTCTTTGATTAAATTTACAAAGGATTGGTACTATAATGAAAACATATATTGCCGATCACCTTTCACGGATTGCTTTTTTTTATTATATTATATCATTGTGATTGGTTCTCATTGTCCTATTGTTTTTTTTTTTTTTCACGGCGCACAAATTCTTCGTGCAATGAAAAATTAGCATAATGCAAATTGCCGAGTTCATTCTCTAGTTCATAGCTGCCACTTTGCTTTGGAGTTGAAGCGGAAATCTTGGTGGAAAATGTATAAAGTTCAGCGTACTAAAGAGAGATTAACCTCTTCATATGATGAGCTATAAGCACAAAGTACAACAGATGGTTTAAAGTTGAATTAATAGACCAAGACTGGTGAGTAACATGCTTCAAGTATTGTATCAAGTACGACTGAATAATTCTCTGCCGGCTATGATAAATATATTTTGCATCCAACATCATTCTAGGATGTTAGGCACCACGTTTAGATCTATCTCATGAATAGCTCAATAGCAACCAAACATCTAAGCCGGTTTCTAGGTTTTCATGAAAACTGAGATTTTGCTTTTTCAGGTGCTAAGACGTTTTGTATGCAACCATATTTAAGCTATTTTTGGATTTGATTATTCCTTCATAGATAGAAGATCTTATATCCATAAATGCTATCTTTTGCCGTAATAATTAACTAATAATATCTAATAAGTCATCAATACCTGTAAAGTTTATTGGTAAACACAGGAGGGTTGTCATTGACGTCATCAATGATGACGTAGACAGGCACTACAGATGAGAGGGCCTGGGATGATGCCATGTCTTTTGCTTCAACCATCACAGTGAAAGAGCGATACTCATGATCATCTATTTGAACTTGTAAAGTCATACTACCTGACTCAGCATTAATATTGAAGACATCCGAATTGGCGCTACTGAGATCGTGACGGATACGATAGAGGATACGACCATTCATTCCCTAGAGGGGGAGGGATGCGATATTTTATCAATATTTCGCCATTTTCCATACATCGGTTCACTGGTCACAGACAAAGCATTCAACCGAGGTTGCAAGGTAGTTTCAAAGGATTATTCGAATTTGAACCTTGCAGCCTCGACTGAATGCTTTGTGCTAACAAGATATGAGCATAAGTGTTTTGTAAGTCACGTGACATGCATACCCCGTCCTTGTCAAACGCAGATACCGTCACCACAGGTGTCCCACTCGGAGAAGCTTCGGAGATTGTTCGGTTGTAGAATCTTGACACGAATTCTGGTGTTTTGTCATTCAGGTCCAGGACATTGATTCGTACCACGGTACTACTCGACAGCTGGGGACTGGTATCTTTATTACTGACACTAACAGTCAAGTCATAACTTGAAACGGCCTCGCGGTCCTGAAACAACAAAATTAACAACGATGAAAACGACGATGGGGCGCGCGCACTAGAAACGTCCATCGCGCATGCGTCAAATTTTCAGTATCCTAAACTATTGCTCAATCTAGTAGGACGCGCACACTCGGAGTGTTTGATGCATATGTAACAAATGCTAGGATACTGAATTTATAATATTTCTTATCTTTATCACGTGATAGGAAGCGAGAATCAGGGGCCCCCATTGCGCATGCGTCTAATAGTAACACCGTATAATTTGTCTATAAGACTTACCAAAGACCTAGCGGTCAAAATTTCTCCGGTTTTGCTGTTAACTTTGAAATCTGTAGAACCTGGTCCAGCTAGAAAAAATTCAAAGGAGAACATAAGGTATACGTTGCCTAGAGATTTTTATTTTAAGTCACCTTTAAAGCAAGCGCGGCTGCATTAATTGAGAAAAATAATACTCAAGAGAATGACACATAGGATCAAGGTAGGTAAGTTTAGTTTACCTAATATACCATATGTCAGGGCTGCGTTCGACCCAATATCTTTATCATTAGCAGACACACGACCAACTAGCTTTCCTGTTGCCTGGTTCTCGAGTACGCTAAACGGTCCAAAGATCTTTAAAAAAAAGACAAATTTTATGTTAAACATGAACAACATCTTAATGGATAGTTATAATCTGAACATCATCATAAATAAACTTAAAGTCATAAGGCCTCTTAAGCTTGGGCGTAATGTTTTCCCATGACAGACCACGTGTGATTCCCTTGAAAATAAGATTTTTTGTTTGCGTTGTATCCATATTCATGTGTCTTCTCGTGCGCAAGCGTTAAACAAAGAAATGATACTCTGGGGAATGACATGTGGTCTGAACATACATACCGAGGTAAAGAGAGGTAGGTTGTCGTTCATATCAATCACGTGAACATCTACGGTGCCAAAGTCCATATATGGTACTGACCCTTGGTCACGTGCCATCACGATAAGCTGTCAAAAAATAAGAACACTTATTTTATGTTGGTACACTGGTATTATCGTGCTGGCTACCGAGAATTTTCACACTCATAGAACTCTACCTTATAATAAGCAATACTCTATGCAGCTGAGCGCGTTAAATTTCTAGAAGAGCAGTAAAATACACAGTAAGTCTACTTACAGTGTAAAGATCTTTAGTCTCTCTATCCAGGCTTCCAGCTGTCTGCACTACACCAGTTGTAGAGTTGATTATAAACTTCCCATCGCCTCCATGCATGATAGCATAAGTCACGTGGGCGTTATATTCGATGTCTTCATCTGTAGCGTTAACGTCCAATACGAACGTACGTACTATGGAATTCTGGGTAAAAGAAAATCATTTATTTTAATCTGAGTAAATTACGCCCAAAGTGAAAGAGTCTATAAAAGAAACCACTTCTTTTTTTTCTCAAATTCTCGACAGCCTTACCTCTGGAACAGAAGCCTTCATTTTTCTTGGTCGAATGATCGGCGCATTATCATTCACATCTGTAACAACAATCTCTACTTCTGCCTGGTCACTAAGCTGCTTATCTTTCCCTTGATCCTTTGCGATCACAGTAAGCTTTATTGCCGCGTTTGTTTCTCGGTTTAATGGCTTAGCCAATCGAATAGCTCCAGTTACGTCATTGATCTCGAACAAACCACCAGCGTTGCCATGGAGAATTTGATACCTTACTTGACCACTAAGACCAATATCAGCATCATTAGCTTGTACTGTTATTACGATTGTACCAACGGACACACTCTCCGACATCGTGCGCGCATATACCCGGGACGTGAATACCGGAGGGTTATCGTTCACGTCAAGCACATCAATCGTCAGATGGGTTTGTGAGAACAATGTTGGGGTTCCTCCATCAGATGCAGTGATGGTCAGTTTGTATTGGCCTTTGTTCTCGCGATCGATAGACTTTATTAATCGTATTTCACCAGTGTTTGGTACAACACTAAATGTATCAGTATCTCCAGACAAACTATAAGTAATCTGGAACAGAAAAATACATGTTGAGTGATTGGATAGGTGGTTTGGTAGAAGCTGAGGGAAGTAAAGGTATTAGGTTGGTTGGTAATGGGTTGGTAATGGGTGATGAGTGATGGGTGATGAGTGATGGGTGATGTTAATTGGCTGATGGTTGCTTGGTTAGTTGATTTGGTAAGGTATTTTTTATTTTACTTCAATTGAGAGCGCAGCGTTACTTCTGCGCACACCTACCACTGCATTAACCCCAGCATCCACATCCACCGCAGTAACAATAGTTATCCTGTCACCAACAGACGCTGTCTCGACCACCTCAGCAGTATACGATGATGAGTTGAAAACTGGTTTATTGTCATTAAAGTCTGTTACACTGATGTTCAAGAGGGCTGTCGTGGAGAACTGTGGTTGACCGCCATCACTGGCTGAGATATTCAGGACAAAATACTTGATGGACATAGATTCGTAGTCAAGGTAACCAGATGGACGAACTATCCCGGATGTATCTGTTAAAGACAATAAATTGGTGAGTCAACTTCGTTACTTTAATATCGATTTGTATCTAGAAAGATGTACTAAGTAATATATACAATATGAGTGGCCGTGTTGTATCAGATATACAACCACGAGCCGAAGGCGAGTGATTGTATATCTGATACAACACGGACACGAATATTGTATATTACTTATGAAACGTCTAGGTGTATACACTCATGTTCTACTAAAATTTTAAAGATAAAATTGAATTTGGCTGAGAAAATTGGAGTTAAAGTTCATGCAAATCAGGACGATTTTGTATCAGATATACAACCTCCTCCACGGACAGTGATTTCTATTGTGTTTTCCTCATTAATTATTCATAAGTTTTATAAACTTTGATACAGATACTTTTTTAGAAAAATAATTGAGACTCTAGTACATATTGTATATATATATTCCTCGTACAACATGTTGTAGTCCTTGCCTTCAATGATGAACCTTCCATCTCCTCCATGTAATATGCTGTACTTTAGTTGTGCGTTTGTTCCTATGTCTGCATCTGAGGCCGTTACTCTGATAACCTAGACAACAGATCAATAGTATTTTAGCTGATGAGCGTCAACTATTACAAGTGGAAAAGCTTTTAGTTACCCCCTCACCATCATCACCACCACTCAGTCTGCCTGACTGACTGACTGACTGACTGACTGACTGACTGACTGACTGACTGACTGACTGACTGACTGACTGACTGACTGACTGACTGACTGACTATCTGTCTGACGGACTGACTGACTGACTGACGGACTGACTGACTGACTGACTGACTGACTGACTGACTGACTGACTGACTGACTGACTGACTGACTGACTGACTGACTGACTGACTGACTGACTGACTGACTGATTGAACGACTTTCTACATACCTTCCTACACACCGCGCGCACAGCGAATTACCTGATAACCTCCGTAAGCGTTTTCCGGTACTGATGCATGGTAGACACTCTTACTAAACACTGGCTTGTTATCGTTAGTGTCAGTAATCGAGATCTCTACCGTTGTTGTACTGTTCAATGACGGGCTTCCTTTATCTTTGGCCTGAAAAAAAAAACACATGTGACATGAACAACCGAGGGGGACAGAACTCTGATAAAACACGTGCGCAATCGATGCGCAATGTCTCTTTTGTTTATCCTGCAACTGTTTGTGTTCATGATAATAACAATAATATTAATTTTTATGTATAACACCTTATCATATCGTGTATCACAATGCGCTTTACAAAATTTGTTAAAGTGAAAAACTTTGCGGGCTGCGTAACGCAGAGATACAAATTTCTCTCGAGAAACATCTAAACTAATTTTGAAATATCTTACACGTACCTGAATGATAAGTGTGAAGATGTTCTGCTGTTCACGGTCAAGTTTAGCTGAAGTGTTGATGTATCCACTGAACGGCTCGATGATGAAAGGCAGCGTGACTAACCAAGAAACAAAACGTTTTCAACTTGAATATACTTTTATAGCATGGGCGTAATATTTTCCCATTTCAGACGACATGCCATTTCCTCGCTGCGCGTCAAAAGACACATGAATATGGATACACCTCTAACAAAAATCATCGTCTCAAGGGATTGTCACGTGGTGTGAAATAGAAAAACATTCTGTCCAAACTAAAGAGGTATATAAAAGATAGTCAAGGGCACGCAGTTTGAAATGCTGGTCTTCAGAATACTAAGAATACTAAGCAAAAAAGGACTATTCATGCGCCCTAAATCTTTAAGCCCGCTGAATGCAAACCTGAACATGGAAATTGAAGATGCGCAAACAAAAAGACTAGAAATTAAAAGTATATACCTTCGTCTTTTCCTGTTGATTCACAGCCATACAGTTCCACTCTTATACATATTCGGCCAACCCATGACTGAGGATGAATGCGCACATAGCGTGCATGAAACGCGGGTAAAATAAAATTGACCTGAATCGTTTCGGCATCGGAATTACCAGTAAATACCTTAAAAGTAATCATAGAAATGTTATATAGTCAAAAATCCAAAACTTTAATCTTATAGTATACCAAGATCAAATTGAATGATATTTTCTAAAAATGAGATTACCGTTCTCTGTTGCGTATAGCGAGTCCCATCCTGACTGTAGGATATGACGTAGCTTCCTACGTAATCACTCGACCCAGGCCTCCCTTGAGTAGCAATTTTGGTAACTTTGCGCATGCCTCTTAAATCTATTTGTAGATACTGCTGTTCGTTGTTACTGGCGGCGCACCATGCTCCCTTGTATGTAATCCCGGCTTGATTGAATGGCTTGTTGTTCAGCCGACCTTGTGTTGGTGAGTAGTCTTCATTAGGGACTGTGTAGGATGACGTAGCTCTGATGTCACTAGCTCTGATGTCACCGTTGGTTAACCCAAGGGGCGTGGCACAATCTTTATTGATTGAAATCATCTTTAAACCAGGTCCTTTTGAAAAATGATAAAAAATAATGACCTTTGATTGGTCATTTATCGTGCTATATAGGTCATATATATCATGGTCATGGTATAATACTAGTGTCTGACAATATTCTGATGGAATGCTACAAAAATATCATCATTGATCCTGGTATTTTCTCAACATTATTTTTCAATTTATGATGATAAAATCTTACCAATATTTGCGTGTGTGATCGCATACTCAAACTTCCCGTTGTCACCTTCATCACCATCAAGTGCTTTAACACGCCCTACATTAGTACCCAGGGGAGAATCTTCACGCGCGGTCATCTTGTAAGGAGCGGGGAACTGGAACTCTGGCGCGTTGTCGTTACTATCTGTGACATGTATAACTACCTGTATGTGAAATGGATAGTAGTATTATTATGGTTAATTTTCCGCATAAATGAAGTTAATTGCGCTCAACTGATCACCATCATACGGCAGACAGACAGACAGACAGACAGACAGACAGACAAAATTTCAAATAGACAGATTGACAGACCCATACTAATCTACCGTTTATTACTACAATACTCACTGAAGTATACCCAGAAAGAGGAGTTTGACCATTATCTGTAGCTCGTGCTGTTAATAGGTAGTAATCACGTGCTTCTCGGTCCAGCGCAGCTGCTGTTGATATCACCCCCTGTAATCAAACACTCGTACGAGTCAGCATCTACAATAGGATACTTTGACTTCTTTACTTTGGGTATAATTTATTCTTATTTCAGATCGCGTGTCATTCCCTAGAGTATCATTTCTTTGATTAACGGTTGCGTATGAGAAGACACATGAATGTGGATACAACTCAAACAAAGAATCTTATTCTCAAGAGAATGACACGTGGTCTGAAATTAAATGGGAAAACATTGTGCCCTTCATGAAAATGTTTGAGAATACTTACCGTATTCTTGTCAATAGTGAAAGCATTTTGTGAAGACACGATACTATAGGTTAGCGTCGTTCCTGGTCGTTGTTTGGTTATGCGCAGTTGAACCACTTGTGTCCCTGCGGGTTGATTCTCACGAATGTTGACCAAGTACGAGGAACTGAAAATTATGGAATTATTTTTTATAATATTTACAAAATTTTTGTTTTGTTTTAATCTTTCGTGAATTAATTATTTTCTCGTTTTTCTCGTGAAATGGTACGTAATGCGCACTGTAAACACATCAGCCATGATAGCTTGGTTTGCATTGTTTTTTCGTTTGGGTGTAATATTTTCCCATTTCAGACCACGTGTCATTCTCTTGAGAATATAAGTCTTTGTTTCAGCTTATCCATATTCATGTGTCTTCTAACGTGCAACAAAGAAATGATACTCTAGAGAATGACACGTGGTCTGTAATGGGAAAACAATACGTCCGAGATAAAGAGTTTATTAAAATACTTTTTATCTATTTCACTAGATACCATCAAATATTGACCTGTTGAACACGGGGCTATCATCTCCCAAGTCAATGATGTTGATAACAACCGTCACATTGGACGAGCGAGGGCTGGTACCGTGGTCACGTGCTTGTACTTTAAAGATGAATGAACCATTTGAGTTGATTACACCTGCCTGGACCAGCTGTAGACGATTGATGGCTTTGACAACCCTGGTGGTAAAATGGTAAGTGTAATAACAATTTTGATGAAGATCAGAAATCCTTTAATTTAAAATTGTTATCAAGTTTCTGCTGCTTCGACCATTTGGTTCCGTAAGTGTAATAATTAGAAATATAATACTATAGGTGGTTTGATATCATTCCCTAGAGAATGAAATAACAAGATACAAGGCGGCCATGTTGGATGATATAACAAAAAAGACTAATGACAAATCTTTTGTTAAATTCATCCAACATGGCGGGGAAGAAAACCTTCAATAGACCTCTATACCTTGGGCGTAAATTTTTTCCATTTCAGACCACGTGTCATTTTCTTGCGAATAAGATTGTGTCTTCTCATGCGCAACCGTTAAACAAAAAAATGATATTCTAGGTAATGACACGTGGTCTGAAATGGGAAAATATTCCGCCCAAGGTAAAGAGGTCTATTCGACTACGCCTCGTAGATTCGAGTTGTTGCCCACTACTCAGGCTTAAATTTTATATTTATCTATCATTAAAATAACAATGTAACCCACGTGATTAAGCCTGTGTTGGGTTCAACTGCAAACAAGTCGTCTTTGCTTGTAACAATAGAATACGTCACTCGTCTGTTCTCGCCGGTATCGCGGTCCTCGGCTTTAACGGACAGTACTATAGTCCCTACTGATGTCTTATCCATGATATCAGTTTGATACTGATTGGTAGGAAACTGGGGTGAGTTGTCATTCTCGTCACCAATCTCCACGTTCACAGACACACTAGATTCTAGTCCTCCGCCATCGCGCGCGGTCACCGTGAAGGAGTAGATCTGTTTTGTTTCGCGGTCTAGTTCTTGCGTGGTTGATACGGAGCCTGTTTGCGCGTTTATTGTGAATCCCAAGTGATTCATTCTATAAGTTAGTAAAGCATTTGTACCCAAATCCGAATCAGAGGCCGTCACATTTACAATGACAGTCCCCACAGGGGTACCCTCGGGAACATTAACGTTGAACACAGGCTTGGTGAACATTGGCTTATTGTCATTAACGTCCTGTAGCTTGACAATAACTGTGCCGTATCCCTCATTAGGATAATAACTACCATCTATGGCTGATATATTCAGAGTATACTCCTCTTTAGTCTCTCGATCCAATCCTGCACTGACGCGAATAACCCCATCCACTCGACCAACCTCGAATTTCCCCTCAGAACCAGAGTTAATAGAATAAAAAATGCGACCATTAAGATCCGAGTCTGGGTCAGTAGCTGTAACCATGGTAACGGAATGACCAATAGGAGAAGACTCGCTGATTGTTATAGTCTTAGAACCAGGGTTGAATGTTGGAATATTGTCATTCATGTCGAGAATGTGTATAGTAACACGGGCATATGACGCATGCGCAGTACCCCGCCTATCAACAGCAACCACGTGGAATGTGTAGTTTGTGATGTCTTCGTGGTCAAGTGTAGGTGGTGGGTTATTCCTAGTTGTGATTACCCCATTCAGAGGGTCGATAGAGAACTGGCTGGCCTCTGTACCATTAAGATGATAGCGAATCTCTGAATTAACGCCAGTATCACCATCCGTTGTCTTGATTGGACTAGCCTGTTGCCATAGAAACAACAAAATATCAACCTGTTACTATGGAAACACTGTTATCTAGCTACTCATAAAATCATTATAAATGTATTAAGTACTTGCCATTCGGACGGGTGTTCCTGGGCCCGAGTTCTCATCAATTGAAGCCGAATAGGAACCGCTGGAAAACTGGGGTGCGTTATCGTTGCGATCGAGTACTGTTACTAGCACAATCGCCTCAGCCTGAGAAACCGAGAATTTGTTATCATCAACTTGATTCGAGGGTTGAAATGGATTATGTTAGGATTCTAGCAATTTGATTGGTCTACGCTCTACTCACGTGTCTAGAGATTGGTACTCCTCCGTCACGTGCTGTTATAGTCAAGTTGTAGAAGTCCTTCAACTCGCGATCAACATTACCTTGAACAACTAATTCTCCATGGGTTGCCTGTGTCAGAAAAATATTAGAATGGAGAATGGAATTGATTTGCTAGTAATATGGCCGGAGCGGTGCGCACTTTCCCCTTCCCTCTAGCAGTGCTCCGTTTTAAGGGTGTTCAAAGCTTCAGCTAACATGGATAGAAAGCACTCTAAGAGTGGTGCGCACTTTATATTTCCCTCTCACCATCAGTCTCCGTTTTCAGAGTATTCAAAGCTCGATCGCTGCCAGGGATAGAGAGAAGTCAAGACAAGATTGTGAGATCCTGGATGATCAAGCTACATGCCTCTTGCTTTGGTGGCAGCGCAACGACAAACCAAATAAACCGCACCTATAATCCAATAGATTAGAGCTCTTTACCTTAGTTACGACACCAAACACTTTCATTGGGTCTCCACTTGTTATGATGTAACTGATGTAAGCATTCTGTCCACTATCAGCATCGCTAGCCTTAACGTTCACAAGATGGGCCCCCACGGGGCTGTTTTCATACACAGATGCTGAATAGTTTTGTTGGTTGAAGACAGGACTGTTGTCGTTGATGTCACCAACAGTGATTTCAACTCGGGTCTGCGAAGAAAATATAAAATATAGGGTAATATAGCACGATAATCTTGCTTTTATAACAGTGTGTTCTCTCCTAACACACTTATTTCGTAGATAAATTTTGAAGAATACCGCATCATATAAGTCCATTTATGATGTTGTGTGTTTTGCAATTTGTACTACTCACAAACAGATATATAGATCGACTCATGAATTAACGTCCATGTTCTTACCGTTGCTGAGAAGGAAGGTTTTCCTTGGTCAGCAGCTCCAATAGTCAGATTGTACGAGAATGTCTGCTGTCGTTCGAGATTTCTTGCTGTCTTGATCATGCCCGTGTCTGGATCAAGCGTAAAATCTCCTTCAAAAAATATACAAATGAAAAGCAATTTATGAAGGTTTTTTTCAGAAGAAAATTATAGACTCTTGCGAAATCGCGCCTCACAAATTAGTGGTCAGCAGACTAAGCCTCACCTCCAGTATTCCCGGATATCAATTCATACGTCAATTTCTTGTTTTCTCCCGCGTCTTTGTCGGTTGCTATGGCAGCAATCACGTCTTGATTAGCCTTGGCTCCTTCAGAGATCATCGTCTTGTATCCGTTTGTCGGGAATACTGGCGGGTTGTCATTGATGTCCAGTATTTGTACCGTAACCTTGGCAACCACAAAATTAATTAGATTAAAAATTCTTATCTTAATATTCGCTGCATTTGAAGGATACTTGATGAACACATTTTTAACTTACGAGCACGGTGCTTGACTGGGAAGGGTTGCCATGGTCACGAGCTCTGATAGTCAATCCGTACACACCTCTTTCTAGATTATCTATTGATATCCCTTGAGCTTCTCTGTCGAGATTTTTTACTGTCCGTATTTCTCCCTGGATAAAAATTTCAAAATAAAAAGTTCGAAACGTCCCCCAAGAGAAAGGGATTTCCTCCCGATTCTAAGACACGTTTCTTTCATCCATGAAAATTTATGTACATCAATAAAAAAGATTTACCGAATATTTATTGCGCCAGCATTAAACTTGTTCGGGTCTACAAAATCAAATCGTTTTGATGTCATATCTGTCATTCTGTATACTAGGATAAAGCATAGTTTTTCAGCAAATCACAGCGCGCGCTCTAGAACCTTTTTAATTTCAAAAACTTTGTAACAAATTCTTTGTAGATTTTTTATCTTCAAACTCTTGCTCTTGGATTTGAGTTTTGGTTCGAGATATGCGCGCAATCCTGAGAAAAACGTTCTCACGTGTGCCATTCTTAAGGTTTCGATACCCACCGTTTTACTATTAATTTGAAACACATCGCCAATGTTTCCCGAGACAATAGAATACTCTATAAACTGGTTTATTCCTTCATCAGCATCTGTAGCACTAGCTTTAGTGACAAACACTCCACTAGTGTTGGGTCCTTCGGTCAGTGTGACGTTGTAAGATGAGGGGTTGAAAACTGGGGAATTGTCATTCTTGTCGATTACCCGAACAAAAACATCTGTAAAACCCTGCAAAGGAAAGTAAACAAGTGGTTGCGAGAGAGATATTTTTCAATAAGTGTCTCACTACCATGCAGGGGACACCAAAATACACAGGTTGCCCAGTACAGAAATAAGGGAAGTGTGGTTCAGGGCGCAGAGCGCGTCAATACAGAGCAATAGTGTTGGGGGAGAAGAGCGTAATGACTGGTGGACACCAGAATCCACAGGTAGCCCATTATTATATTGTCGCACCTCCACATGGTCAGACTTACTTGATTTCCTCCACTGTCTGTCGCAGTTACTTTAAGTGTGTAAGATGACTTTGTTTCTCGATTCAAAGGCAAAGAGCTTGTTCTTATTTCGCCAGTTTTTTCACTGATTACGAATCTACCATCTGTTTCTAGGAATGAGATTCAGTTTTGGTGAAAAGTACGACAGAAATATTTGGTTGGGCGGAATGGGGGAAACGGCTGGCCATGGACGAGAACTCCGTGCGCGTTTTGACACGAAAATCTCCCGCCAAAACCTCCCTACACAACTACTCCTACAACTTCCATTCTGAACCAATTAAAAACTGCGAATGCATAAACCATTGAATAGAAATGCTTGAATATGACATAGAATATTTGCTGAATTTTTTAATATCATTCATCATAGCAGATTCCACTCATTCAAAATGGATACAGTATATAAATATACTGATTAAGTTATGCTTATGTCTGCAGTATGTACAAGTCAGCGATTACCTGCTATAGAATACGTAATGACAGCACTAGTTCCCAGGTCCTCGTCAGTAGCGGTCACTTGGATAACCAGTAATCCACTAGGAGTATTCTGTAAGTACATCAAACATTATCAATACTCTGTTTAGCTTGTTCATTATTAAATTCGAGAATTGTAATAACAATTGTATTTACTGCTATTGGTTGGAGTCTTTCGCGCCAAAATACTAAGCACATTGCGCATGCGCAGATGAAAAATAGACTGACCTCAGATTCTGTGGCAGTTAGTGTCGTTAGACTAAAACATTCAATTCTGGGCTCATTGAGAAAACTACTCCGTGCGCATGCGCACATATATAATCATCACGTGACTTACCTCGGCTACTTCTGCAGTATAATTGGCTGATGAATTAAACTGGGGTTTGCGATCATTGACGTCACTGATACGAAACTCCACCCTTGCGTATCCCGTATGTAAGCCATCAGAGACAGAAACCTAGAATTGGTACCGAAAATTATTTTGCGTCGTTAATTTTTTTGATAACACTAATTTCATCAATGTCATGAAAGTTACTTACGTTCAAATTAAAGAGATCTGTGGTTTCCCTGTCCAGCGGTTTTGCTACTTTTATTACACCTGTATATTTCCTGGCGTTCTTTGAGGTAGTGATCACAAAATGGCCGCCACTTTGTCCGTCAATAATTGCGTAAGTCAACTAGTTAAAAAGTATACAAGATATGAATATATGACTTAGTGATGATACCAATCAAGAAAGACAATATTGATGATGGTCGATGATGTTGATGATGATGATAGTTATGGTAGTTATGGTGACGATGATGATGATGATAGTGATGGTAGTTATGGTGACGATGATGATGATGATAGTGATGGTAGTTATGGTAGTTATGGTGACGATTATGATGATGATAGTGATGGTAGTTATGGTGACGATTATGATGATGATATTGATGGTAGTTATGGTAACGATGATGATGATGATAGTGATGGTAGTTATGGTAGTTATGGTGACGATGATGATGATGATAGTGATGGTAGTTATGGTAGTTATGGTGACGATTATGATGATGATAGTGATGGTAGTTATGGTGACGATTATGATGATGATATTGATGGTAGTTATGGTGACGATGATGATGATGATAGTGATGGTAGTTATGGTAGTTATGGTGACGATTATGATGATGATAGTGATGGTAGTTATGGTAGTTATGGTGACGATTATGATGATGATAGTGATGGTAGTTATGGTGACGATGATGATGATGATAGTGATGGTAGTTATGGTAGTTATGGTGACGATTATGATGATGATAGTGATGGTAGTTATGGTAGTTATTGTGACGATTATGATGATGATAGTGATGGTAGTTATGGTGACGATGATGATGATGATAGTGATGGTAGTTATGGTAGTTATGGTGACGATTATGATGATGATAGTGATGGTAGTTATGGTGACGATTATGATGATGATAGTGATGGTAGTTATGGTGACGATGATGATGATGATAGTGATGGTAGTTATGGTAGTTATGGTGACGATTATGATGATGATATTGATGGTAGTTATGGTGACGATTATGATGATGATATTGATGGTAGTTATGGTGACGATTATGATGATGATAGTGATGGTAGTTATGGTAGTTATGGTGACGATGATGATGATGATAGTGATGGTAGTTATGGTAGTTATGGTGACGATGATGATGATGATAGTGATGGTAGTTATGGTAGTTATGGTGACGATGATGATAGTGATGGTAGTTATGGTAGTTATGGTGACGATGATGATAGTGATGGTAGTTATGGTAGTTATGGTGACGATGATGATGATGATAGTGATGGTAGTTGTGGTAGTTATGGTGACGATGATGATAGTGATGGTAGTTATGGTAGTTATGGTAGTTATGGTGACGATGATGATGATGATAGTGATGGTAGTGATGGTAGTTATGGTGACGGTTATGATGATGATAGTGATGGTAGTTATGGTGACGATGATGATGATGATAGTGATCACATATCTCAGTATATATACCTGTGTATTGTCAGGTGTATCTTCGTCAAGTGCTTCTACTGTCAGTACCGTACTTCCTACCGCAGTGTCTTCTGGGATTTCTTTTTGGTATTTTGTGAATTTGAAGACTGGAGGGCGGTCATTGACGTCAATCAAACGAATAGTTACCTAAAACAAAAATTAAATCTTTGTACTCCTGAAATACATATAGTCAGCTGGCTCGTATTATGGAGTTAATGTTGAAGTTGACTGAGCATGCGCACAAAGAAAACCCAGGCTCCAAGTCGGAACTCAGATGTTTTTAATATCAATCAACACATGCGCAATACACGTTATGGATGTACGATAAATGTGTTAAACGCTATTCTTACCGTTGCTTGTCCAAATCTTGGAGGAGTCCCACCATCCTCTCCGGTCACTAGTAAGGTGTACGTTGATTGGCTCTCTCGATCGAGGCTCTTCTTGACTTTTATTTGTCCCTATAGAAATTTCAGTACGCTATTAAATCATTGGATTCAGTAAAATAGGACAAAATGGGCAAAAATGAATAGAAAAAATGGAATATGCTTACCGATGAGTGATCAATAGTAAAATGGCCACCAGGATCCCCTGCAGAGATATTATACCCAACAACAGACCCTAGGCCCGAGTCTTTCTCGGTTGCTGATACTTTGATGACGTCATGTCCTATCTGCGCAGCCTCAGAGATGTCCGTATCGTACGCTGGTTTGGTGAACTTTGGATTGTTGTCGTTAGCGTCGACTACGGTAATATTGAGGTGCAATGTGGTACTGTTGAGTTGTGGTGTGCCTTTATCCATAGCGATGACATAAAACACGTATCTAGAGGAAAAGGGAACTTGCAGTTATAAGTTTGACGTACTCTTTATTAGTTTATCTAAGCAATGATTAACTCGCGCCATTTGCCCCCACTTTAAGACGCAGCTGCCATTTTCAAATGACTTTAATCAAAACAAGAGATTAGATGTCTTTGTTGCTTTGTAATCGCATAAAGTATAAAACACGAGATATTGAGACGAGCTCCAACCGCGTATAACACTTGATAATCAAAGTAAAGTAGTCCATAATTTAAGACGCAGCCACCATTTTATCCGAACATGTCACGAGAACTTCGCGCCTTATGTTTTTTTGCGGTTTTTTGTTTTTGTGACTTACTTTTTAACATCTTCGTAATCCAAATTCCCAACAGTCTTTACCACCCCGGATTGAGCATCGATGACAAATTTTCCCTCAGGGGAGTACCCTGAGTAGCTGACTTGACTGTTGATACCAAGGTCCTGGTCAGTGGCTATTACTGTAAAGACAGGCGTGCCAGATAAGGCTGATTCACTGACGAGGATATTAGACGGCACGTTAATGAACGAGGGACGGTTATCGTTAGCATCTGTGATGGTGATGTCGACTTCTACTGTAGATGACTTAGGTTCGCCTGTAAAGATATGAAACAATTAGATGATATTTCGTGCATGCTATATCCTATATTAGACCACGATCATGGGCTGTCCTTGAATGATTATGATGCGGGCATCCATGAAGCTTGTCCAATCCCGCAAAGGGTGCATGCGTTCTTTATCAAGGATATCCGTGCGATGCAGACTAGTCTGTGAGAGTTTGCTTAGTTCTCTGGTTTTCTTCGCACCGCATAGCGTTTCAATCCTGACTCAGTTCAGCCCAATTTAACCAAAAAAAACCAATGGATTTTGGTATTTCAAATTTTTATACTGTTCAGTGCAGACTGTCTGTTTTCTTTACCTGCTCGATCGGTTGCGGTGACCTGAAGTTCAAACGCGGCCCTGGTTTCCCTGTCCAGCGGTTTAGCAACAGTAATATTCCCGGATGTGTTGAGAATTGCAAACAAACCACCAGGGTTGCCTCCTTGAAGAAGAAAAACAGCCAAACAATTACATCAACCTCGTCTTGTGGAATAGTGTAAAATTTGTCTTTTCAATAGGACATTTACTGGAATACTTTTAATATTTAGACGCTGAAATGAGGCTAACCCTGAGTAAATGAGTCAGTTATCAAGGAATACTATGAATTCAGATATGGTCTATTCAAGAACCTTAAGGATTGTGTTACCTGTTATGGAGTAGAGAACCATCCCCGCCAAGTCATCATCATTATCGGTTGCTCTCACCGTGACAACCACCGCACCAATATCACTATCCTCACGGACCACGCCCATGTACGTAAACTTGTCAAATCTAGGCGTATTGTCGTTGATATCTGATATTGTAATGTTAATGCGAGAGGTGGCCACGTTTGGTTTTGGGTAGCCATGGTCACGTGCTGTGACGATGAGAGAGAAACCACCTGGTCTTGCTTCACGATCGACCGATGAAATCACGCTAATTACACCTGTGAATATGACGTCAGATATAAGTGCGTAACCACATATACTCATGGGAGAAGAACATTTTATTTCCATTTATCGAGTTTAAAGTGATTCTTATTCCAACATTGTCTTACCTGATGTCTCATTGATGACAAAAATCCCGTCACCACCCTGGATAGAATAGGCAATGTCCCCGTTACCACCCTGGTCAGGATCAGTAGCAGATACGTGTACTATTTGACACCCAAGTGTCATGTTTTCCACGATAAGAGCTCTGTACAGTGACTTGGTGAACTGAGGGACGTTGTCGTTTTCATCGAGTACATTTACACGAACCTTCACCGAAGACGACTGACGAATGAAAATCGATTAGTTAAGAGAAATTAATAATGTATAGGTGATAGATACTAGACCCTTTTGAATTATGGAGGCGTAATGCTTCTCTCAAACTTTACAGTTAAACAAAGTAATGATACTCAAATACATGACACATGACACAATGATCTCTCCTCATGGATCGACTGACCTCAGCTGTCAAATTTCACCGTCTCTCAAAGTAGACTTACTTCACGATTTTATTTTTTATCTTCTCAAAATAGTGCGGGTACCACAGGGTTCCCACAAGTACAAGCAACAACCAACGTTTTACCTTAGGTGGGCTTCCTTTATCTTTTGCAGTGATAGTAAGGTCGTAGTCTGACTTTATTTCTCTATCCAGTTCTTGTGTCGTAAGGAGTTCACCGTTACTTTCGTTCACAACAAACTTGTTGCTGTTCACGGTGAAGACGATCTGTCCATTCAATAAATGGTCTGGGTCCAGGACAGAAAGCTGAAAGCATAACAAAGAATCTTATACTCAAGAGAATGACACGTGGTCTGAAATCAGGAAAACATTACGCCCAAGCTAAAGAAGTTCTATACGGTCTGTACCTTGAGAACAACTTGCCCTGGAGGTTTATTCTCCAGCACGCTTGCACTGTACGTCGATGGGGTGATCACAGGCGTATTGTCGTTGATATCCCCTATATTAATGGTGACCTGAACGGTTGCCTGTAGTGATGGACTTCCGCCTGGAAAGCATTAAATATCGCATAAGCCCTAATCGTTCGTGCAGTGTAATGATCAGATATGCCTTAATATCCATTGCTAGCTTGCTTTACTTGTCCTATCAGGAAACCCATTTTGCTTTCTTAGTGATGCGCCGTTACAATATACAAAACGACATGCCTTTGATTAAGTGCCCAAAGTATATATGTGCGCGTTTTATCCATTAAGGATAGCGCATTCTCTGTGATCATGTAAAAGCGCTACTAAGGGCCGGAGAGAACTCAAGGCTTAGCAAACTTCACTCACATGTAATGCTGAGTCCAGGAAATGAACCCGAGACCCCAGAGGTTTAGAGGGAGTGTAGTACTACATTGTGTTACTTACCATCACGAGCCTGGACACCCAATAAATATTGTTGTATTTTTTCTCGATCGATGTCTTTAGCCGGGCTGATAACACCTGTATTACTATTGATCGTGAATGCTGAATATGTGTTACCGCTCACGATACTGTAAGAGATATTACTATTGGTACCACTGTCTCTGTCTGATGCGTGAACCTTGATAGGAAAGATATTGAAATGTTTATTCTACAGGACTAGCATCCTGCTGGGGGATTTGAGGGGCGCCATTCCTGGTCGCTTCAGCAGGCTTCAGAAGCGCATGACCGTTTTCGAATTAGCCAAATACCGCTGTGTTCCTTGATTACAGACTCATTTACTCAGGGTTAGTCTCATTCCAGTGTCAAAATATTCACGAATACCAACGGTAAAGTAAAGAATGCACAACTTCAACAATACAAACACTTTGAAATTCCACGGACCTTCACTGGAACACGTGACTATTCTACACAAAATCGAGGCTAACTCTGAGTAACTAAGAATTCAAAACTTGAGTACTATCGGCATTAGCCCTTAGCCGACACTGATAAGATATTGTTGGCGCTTCTCCTTAACTTTTACCTTTAGTTTACTGAAATGCATCATGGACTATATTTTTTGTATTTTTGCAGTCTGTCCAAGACACAGTAAATGACCGAGCGTCCTGGGACCGAGTACTAACCTGAATAACCGTGTGGCCTGGTGTCGAGTGTTCTACCATAGTTGTGACGTAACTAGCTTGACTAAACACTGGAGCATTGTCATTAGTATCCAGGACTTCTACAAGTACCACGGACGTATTTCGCCGTGGGGTGACTGGGTCCATGTCTGTGGCTGCTACATCTAAGGTATAGTTTGGTTTTGTTTCTCTATCCAGTGACCCAATTGCTTTGATTTCACCTGTTTTTGGGTTGATGTCAAAAGATCCTACAAGTATACAATATTTATATCCGTAAGAAATCATCCATGATTACTGGGCTACCTGTGTAGTCTCGTCTATTCTTCTGCGCATGCTCATTTATCACCCAGTAGTTCCTGACCACGGCAGCCCAAGCCAAATGCAATACACTGTTTTTATGCGCAAATAAAAGGGACCACTTTGATCCCTTATGTATCCCATAAATCATTTCGTGGGTGCTCCTAATAATAAAATACAAGAGTGAGTACTAGTACTTACCAAGGTATTGAGGTAACGTAGGCATTGGTTTTCCTGTCACGTGACCTATCAAGTAATATAATATAAATTATTAAAGGTTCAAAAATCTATTATAAAGCAGAATGCCACCCTTTGGCGACTTTTTATCCGATCCAACTACAAAAACAATGATTGAAAGATATTAAATATTCAGAGCAAATTTTCCACAATTTAGTTTTAGTTTAAGATTCTTTTACTAAAATAGCGTTCATAGAGAGTTATTTTTTGGTGAAGTACGCTGTTATTGCCTCCTTTTTCGTTGACTTACCTTTTGCAGTTTTCCGAGCATGCGCATTTCGTACCCTTAACTATACTCACGTGATATCCGATACGAATGAAGCACTTCTTCGGCCATAAGCTCCTTCTTCCATATTATCAGATCGCTGATGCTCAGGTTGCCATAATAATCGAGTTTATCAATGTTGTTTGGCTTTCCAACACTTAAGATTGTGAATGCATCAGAAGCACGTGACACCCTCGTGCTGACCGGGGAGGACTGGATCAAGCGTCCGTTTTCGTAGTATCTGAGTCCTGATTGGCTACTCCATGTAAATGTTGCATAAAACCACGTCTGGTAACAAAATAAGTTTGTAATTACTCTTTATAGTTAATTGCGTAGCCAATGTTACTGCGCACACTTTATCTGGTCCTTGAGCTGCGCCATTGCTGTACTTTGTGATGGTGATTAGCGATGACGAGTTTTTTTGTGGGCGCGCACGTAAACACATGTGCGCAATTTGTTTGGGTCTTGATGCGTTAAGATTGTACTTTTGCGCGCTTTTTTTTTTTTTTTTTTTTTTTTTTTTTTGAGCCATTTGCGTGCATTCATTATTACCCGTTTACAGTCCGTTTACTTCTGCGCAACAATAATCCAAACGATAAAAGAATAGTAAAGAAAGAGACGATGAGTTTCACCTTGGGAATCGTGTCTAAAGTTATCTCCCATTTCTGACTGAAAGTCGCCAAAAGAAGCGAATATTTTCTTGTTTCCTTGGTGTATGAGAAAGCGAATCCTGTGCCAAATTGAGATTGCCCACCAGAGGAGATTATATAGCGGCCTCCACGGAATAGCAACCAAAACGCTACTGTTAGGCCATCAGTACAGCGGGAAGGATCGCTAATACATTCATCTGTAGATTAAAATATATTCTATAACCATCACTAGTTCCCCGTACGAGGCTTCTGTTTGAGGTTCGTTCCACATACACTACCACTACATTCGTTATTTACAACACACAACATTCATCTCGCATGTGGAATTTTACGGAGGAAAGAAAACAGGAGAAACCAGAGAAAAACCCTCGTGATAAGGGAGACAATAACACATCAAAAACTATTAACTGATGGAGATTTGTTTCCTTTTTTTCAAAATTGACTGAAAATAAAACAGATTTGTATTCGACCTTAAACTGTAACATGTGACACCTATCCTGACAATATCTCCATAGCAACGTCTCCATGGCAACATTTGAAGGACAAGTAAAGAGACCTAACATGATATAGCGACAAGAGAGAGTCGTAATCGAGCGCTTGAAATTTCGGCTGTAACTGAATAAGTTAAGGTCTAGTGTTAAGATCATTCCAGAAAAAAGGTATTAAAGTATATTATTTCGCGTTGGTTTTAATAAAACTATATTATGTTTTTTAACGATGATACCCTGAAACAACCTCCGGGATGATCTAAGTCACGGCAGGACAGCTCACAGATAGAACCCTAAAACAACCTCTGGGTGGTTCCAGGTCAGGGCAGGGCAGCTCACAGATCGAATTGAAATTTAGCTTGTTAGGTTCAATTCGCAGAGGCGAAAAACCTGGCGACCAGGCGAAAAAACCTTAGGACAATTGATCACCGTAGTGTTCGACTGTACTTTGCTTAATCCTTTAGGATCCTGGGAAATTAGATAAAGATTATCAAACTTAAATATTTCCTCGATAGAGCAGGTGCAGGCGTCTTAGAGTCTCGACTAACTGTTTGTGAATTTAATCATCACTCACGTTCGGTCTTTTCATTGTGCTCCTGTGTTTTCGTTTTTAACAGCTTGTCGCAGTGTGTGTGTGAGCTTTTGAAAGCAAGTTTTTTTTTATGGGAATCGTAGGGTCTGTGTTTAAAGTGGACCACCGGGAACTTTTCTTTTCAATTCAATAGGATGTTGTTTTTTTTTTGAAAAGGTATGAATGAATTTCGTCGTGTCTTATCCTCATCTAAGTTGAAGTCGTTTTTGATGGCCTTTGAAACAACTGTATTTCGAGTATTTCGATATCTCTATCCATCCTATCCTATCACTTCTTATCTCATCACATCCTTGAATTCATTAATCTTATTTATCTATTCATTCATCACTCCATCCATTATTACATTCATCATCCCATTCCATTCATTCATTCATTCAATTATCATCCCATCCATCCCATCCATCCCATCCATCCCATCCATCCCATCCATCCCATCCATCCCATCCATCCCATCCATCCCATCCATCCCATCCATCCCATCCATTCCGATTTTATCTTTACCTTTTATTTCTTTTCCATCCCATCCCACTCATCCATACTTCAATCCATCTGCTCTTAACATCACTAAATCCATCAGATAATCACCTATTCTGCATGACCTCAAGGACCTCATTCGAGATGACTTATTCCTTTTGAACTTCCTATCTTATGACCAATGCATTGGTATAAGCTGCGGGGCTCTCATGTTCACTACTTAGAGCTCTTTATTCCCCATTAACCGTTCAAATCAACAACAGGAAGGTCTTACTTGAAGTCTTTTCTTAACATGAATACCACCTTTGTCATTAGCAAAAACCTCAGAAGCTAATAATTAGCAGATTTTCCGTAAGATATTCAAAGAACAGCTTAAGAAATTTCCACGTATCAAATTTTTAAAATATAAGTACGCGCATGCGCAGTGGCACTTGGATGAAAATCGATGAAAAATAGAAATGACTTGTGACTTGGTTGAATCTATCTATATGGTCCCAATAGTCGCTAAGCAACATATTTTCTTCACAGTAAAAAGTGGCGGATAAAAAGTATCAATTATTTTAGCCGTTTTTACGAACTTGAGTTCTTTTTACTAATTATTCTTTTTTCTCTTCTTTTTCTTCTTCTTCTTCTTCTTCTTCTTCTTCTTCTTCTTCTTCTTCTTCTTCTTCTTCTTCTTCTTCTTCTTCTTCTTCTTCTTCTGTTCTTCTCCTCATTGCCATTATGATTATTATTGAGTTTCTTCGAGTCTTTGAGGTATGTTAAGAAACGTTCGAACGTTTTGCCATCCAGTACTTTCGTACAACTATCCTCAGTTCCTTACTAAAGTCCATCCTCACAACAGAATACACAAAAAAATTCGACGCCGAATTGAAATACTTTAAAATCCAAACGAAATAATACCAGAACGGTGTTAAATGGATGCTAGAAACAAGATAAGATAAAGAAGAATACTGAAAAAATCCATTACAAATTATAAAGATTACAACTACGATTCCTACAGCTTTGACTGTTCCGTCGTTGGTCAAGATCTTGTTGGTTCGTGGCTTGGGAATATTTGCCGATTCAATAGTGTTCGTCATGACTTGCATTTCATGCCGTTCGATGTCCATTCGGTGACATCGAACAACGAAAAAGATCCTGATATATGCGTAGGCCATGAACAAACTAGGTAAAAAAGCGAGCATTATAATCCTGCTTACTTCGTAAAGATAACTCATCTCGTTCTTAAAGTGGTCGACACTGAACGATATGATCAAAGGGAGCTTTTGCAGAACTGGGAGAAACCAAGCGATAAATATCAGCAACAGTGCTCTTGAAGGTTTCATGAACTTGGCGTATGCAAAAGGATGGACGATAGCGAGGTAGATATCAATAGTTAATACACATAGGTTTGTAATGGAAGCGCTGATAAATATCCCATAGCCTATTGTCACAATCTTGGAGCTTATACTTCCATACTGCTTATCAAAATGGTCTCTTATCAGAATGGTAGGAATATTAAAAGAACCTACACAGAAGTCTGCTACTCCTAGAGAAAGAATGAACCAGTTTGGAGATGCTCGTCGTCGTAGGCGCTTTCTTGTACAGATAAGTACGATAACAAACCCGTTGCCTGCGGAAGTGAGGGTTGAAATGAAGCTCAGACAAACGACGTACCATCTTGGCAAACGAAAATCAAAAACACTAGTGACTGACGAATCATTCTGTCCTTGAAGTCTGTGGTTAGAAGTGTTGAGATTCATGATTATCTATCTAACATCAAACTTTTTCGCTTGCATGTGTGTCAAGTGCGAATACATGGAGAGTACCGTCATCATGAAATGGCTTCACCTCCCAGGCAAGCACGTTCAGTATGATAACGACCAATCACGATGTTTGATTTAAGAGGCCCACGTAGCCGTTCTTCCACAACACAGCGCTCCAGAAATAAGCGTCCTTTGTGGGCCGATCAATAACAGGAGAAATTCGAGATCAAATCCATCGTGCCATTGAACAATCTGGTCTACCTTGTCCTTGGGGGGTATGGAGGGGGTACTTTTGTCCTTGCATTCTTAATAGGATTAATTTTGTAGAAAAGACAGTTTGTAGACAAAACACTTCACTTTTTCTCAATTTACAAGACAACTCAATAGCTGGGGAAGCGAAAAGTATTGAATTTCGTGTCTTATTAACGTCAATAAATTTAATAAGCCGGTTATGAAAGAAAGAAAGAAAAAAACCAAACCGCTGAACAAAAATTAAAACACAGCAACTCATTTAGGATGTTATTTGAAAGAAGACTTCTTTATCTAAATGTTCCATGTCTTATTAACGTGAATAACCTAAACAAAAAACCGGTTTTTACAAAGAAAGAAAATAAGCATTACAGTGAGGACACTCGAACCATGAACACTTGATATTTTTATATTTTTTATTTTATGAACTTTCTATTGCTTCAAACCTTCTGAAAATGAAGCACTGAACTCAAATAATCTTATTGTTCAAAATAAATCATATTTCCAATCGATTCACACAAGGGATAAAGGAGAAAAAAAGCATGAAAAAACCTCAAAGTGTTCACGGTTCGAGTGTCCTCACTGTAAAGAAATAAACACAAAGTCATATAACAACGAATGTCATTTCAAAGATAAAAAAAATATTTTTCAAAAATTTCATCAAATCTTAGTAAGACCGGTTATCATTAAGGGGGAGGGTGGTGCAAATGGCCGACATTATTTTTTTCATGCAAAATCAAAAGAAGGGTGAGAAAACATTGTGCAAGCATTTGAGGGAATGCTACTATTTTTTGTGTAAACTGAATATTATGGCGAGGGGAGGCAAAACGTTTTGCATGCAGCAGAAAATGGGAGGGCCTCTTAAAAATATGCAGGTCAAAAGTACAATGCGGAACCAACCCTCTCCACTCTAATTCTGTCCCTATCGATTATTTTTTTTTTTTCTAATTATAATAAAAATCGTTTGTTTAAGATAGATTTACGAGACAAACTAAGAACATCTATCATATTCGCTCCGGTTTGCTAAAACTAGCAGGGGGTTGAGGGATTTGATCAATAACAAGCAATTCATTGGCAGAAATATGTTAATAACTCCGTTGGGTGTACCAATTGTTTGACACTGTGATGAATCATTTGTCAGGGGAAATTTTTAAAACATTTCCTGTTAAATCTAATAAAGTTTTTGAGAATTTTCTCTTTGTTATTAAATCTACTTTATTCGTTATTTGAATTTGAGACTTGAGAACCTTATAACTTCATAGTGGTGTAATCAAAACACATGAGGAAATATTTTTAATATTTTAAAATCCTAAAAAAGCCGCCCGTCGAATAAGAAAAAATATTTACATAATGATATATTCATTTTCTAATATAATAAACCAAATTGCAAGAAAGTCGTCATAAAAAAAATGAAAAATAACTAAATAACAAATGATCTAGTAAGTCAGGGCTCGCTGGTTTTGGACACAGGGAAACCACCTGCCACAGAGGAAGTGGGAGGGGAACTCCGTATTCGGATTATCAGTTTCGGAAGGAAGAACCACACGTGAAACCTTTCAAGAACATATCGAAATTCAGTCTGAGGACTAAAATCAGCTCAAATCCATGCTGTGATATTAATTACTAACTAAAAATAGTAGCCAAAAACTCGGCTAGCACTCTTCATGAAAATATATATATATTTTTTTTTATCGCATATGTTTTTGTTTTTGGAGCCTACGTCCCTTGTGTCCTGCGGTCTGCGATAGAATTCTTGAGCCTGCGTTCCATTTTGTCAGCGCACATGAATTAAGACTTCAAGTCAGACGCTTACTATTTTTGTGGTCTGCGGTCTATACTAAAACTCTTTAGCCCGTGTGTCATTTTGTCAGCGCACACTAACTAAGGCCTCAAGGTGCTTAGCATTTCTCTTGGAAAGAATCAAAGTCATCAAGAAGTGTTTGATGCGTTTTTCTAAAATTCCAAGCCTGCGCAATGCATTTCTCAAACTAAAAAAGCACAGGAACCCCAGACTGGGTGTTTTTACTTACTCTCAAAATCCCCAACTCGTATCCAGGCCTCAGAGCCACTCAATGAAATCACGTGACCAAGATAAGGATCTTCTACAATCGTTGCACTACCAACTGCACGTGCTGTCACACCTCCGCTGATATCAATGGTGTTGCGCCTGTTGTCTAGTGTGGTCAGCGGCCAATGATGATCTCTATAGTAACCTGAAGCGATAGAAATGATGAACAAAGTTTGAATTTGGGGGCTTCTTTATCGAAGAATTGGAATTATGTATTGTCAATGCTTGAGCCTTCTGGTAACACGATAAAAGCGCATGCGCACAAGGGTTCCGCTCAAACGCCGCAAGAAGGGATTCATCCGCCTGTATACCACATATCAACGTTCGTGCGTGCGTACGTACTCGATTGGTTGATGAAGCTGTAAACGACTTGTCCAAAGGGAGAATTATCAGAATCACTGTCAGAATCAGTCGCGGTGACCTTACCAACAATCTTGTCGTTATTGATGTACGAGCCCTGAAAAATTATAACAAGATATATGAAAACATTATTCATCTGCGGTAACAAGATTGGATGCGTTTACTAGATTTCTCATCAATTCAGAAATCATGCTTAGATTTTATTCTTACCTCTCTTACTGCGAAGAGATATTCTCTCTGGCTGAACACTGGTGTGTTATCGTTGACATTTTCAAGATTCACAATCACAGTCGCGTTTCTGAAATATTATTATCAAAATTACGATAACGATCCTTGCTGTACACTCGTTGCTTTATGCGTATGGAGAAGATGCGTATGTCAAACAAGAAAACAAGTCCAGATGGTCAGGCTATACTACTAGGATAATATTAGTTTATTTTTGCTTTGTTTCTTTATTAAGATGCATAAAATACTTTTTGATGCTCCCAACCCAGTGACCAACCCCAGCAACGAATGACATAGGGTGATGGCTCATGGGGCTTAAGCGCTATGACCATGCAGGAGAGGTGACAATCGATCTCTCCCTATGCCGCCGAAAGGTGATAGCTAATCCCTCAAGTTAGCGTCCCAGCTCACATACCCTGTAAGGGAAGGCTGCCCAGAATCCTTTGCGGTGATGATCATTGTGTATTTCTTTCTGCTGACGTCATAGTCAAATCCACCATTAACTGACAAACGACTATTGTGACGATCTAGAGTGAACTTGGCGGGAGACTGGGAATGAACAAAAGAATACCGATGAGAAATTGAAATAAGTTTTATTGATTTAGACTATGTTAAACGTTTGCGTCCGACGTGACGTGATGTGACGTGATATAACCGTGATGTGACGTGATGTGACCGTGATGTGACCGTGATGTGACCGTGATGTGACCGTGATGTGACTTACACGTGACGTGATGTGACCGTGATATGATCGTGACGTGACATGATGTGACGTGACGTGACGTGCGTGACGTAACCATACCGCGTCAGCTGTCATTTCAAGTTGAACATATATTAAGAAAAACCTTAAAATAAGCGAACATCTAAAAATAAATTTGCTTCTAACAAAGCATGCGCATGCGCATCCATACCCACCTCGTCGTTGCCAGATGCGATAGAGTAAGATATTTGTCCATTAGTCCCCAGGTCTCTATCTACGCAGCTCGGTTGTAGAATAACTGTTCCCGAAGTAATGTTTTCAGGAATATAGACAGTGTATGTTTCTAAGAAAGACAGATGATACATTTTCTTTGATATACAAACTACTCACCGGAAGTGAATTGGAGGGCTACTCACCGGAAGTGAATTGAGGAGGGCTGTCGTTGACATCCGATACAGTAATGGTGACCTAATGGTAGTTAAAAAGATTTTTTCTTCAATATGTTTTCTGTAAAAAATTTAGAACTGCTTCCCACATTCTTGAGGTCATGACGTCATAGCTGGCATGTGATTTCACGTGACAATAAAGCCGCCATGTTGGATTATCTTAGAGAAAATCATGATTTGTAGTTGGTTTCGTATATGACGTAATATGTCACATGACATCATTTAGCGTCATATACGCCATATCATGTTGTGTTGTAACATATATTGTAACAACAGGCATAGCATGCAGCTTTCTGCTGAATCGAGTGATTCTTTTTGTTGAAGTATACTGCACAAAGAATTCGAGTTAAATAATATGTGTTCAAAATCGTGAAAAGTGATTCGTACCGTGGTGGTGGAGTTGAGGGAGCTGTTGCCAGCATCATTTGCCATCACCTTTAGTAAAGATTGAAAGCAAAATATCAAGAAATATTGGTGTCAATCAACTGAATGAATGACGGGCAAACACTTCTTGTTATGCCCTCGCAATCCAAACAGTTTCTAGCTTCCCACCCACACCTCCCCCAGAAACTGTAGAAAGATTTATCTTTACAAAGAATAATGATTATTTACCTTTAGGTTAAACAAGACCTCGTTTCTTGGAGGATCTCTATCCAAGGCACCTTTTACATAGAGGATCCCACTAGATGCATCAATGAAGAACCTTTCAGGGGAGTTACCACTGACAATACTATAATATATCTCGCGGTTACTTCCTTCGTCTGAGTCTGTTGCCTGGACTTTGAGGATATCTTTCCCTACTGCGACATTCTCTGGTATGGTCAGGGAGTAGAGGGACTTGGAAAAGACTGGTTTGTTATCGTTGATATCCTGTAGCAAAAACATTACAACAAACTAAATGAATGAAAGAACAAGAACAACAAAGAAATGAAGGAGAAGGAGAAGGAGAAGGAGAACAAGAAAAATGATCAAGAACCACGCTGAGGAGGAAGGTGAGGAAGAGCAGGACCAGCATTTTTTTTTATCAAACTATGCTTTATTTTTTAATTTTTTAAACAATGAATCTCGTAACAAACCTGTATCATGACTTCAACGATAGCAGAATCTTTAAGGGGTATTCCACCAGCATCGTTACCATGGAGATCTGACACAGTAATTAACAAAGAATACGATGTTCTGTGTTCTCTGTCTAGTGCTTTTGTCGTTGCTATGGCACCGGTATCGCCATTGATGACAAAGCTGTTGTCAAGGTTACCATTTTCGATAACGTAAGAAAGGTTTGCATTTATACCAAGGTCCGCATCGGTTGCCTAGCGAGAAAACGATTTATACTGATTGGTTAACTAAATTGAATGAATGAATTGAATATTGTTACCATGGAAACCATTGCCCATGATCCTTTGCGTTCTTAAACGTAATCAGTTTGTTGAAGAACCAGAAAGTTTCGAAGTTTTAGGAATGGTTTTCTTACCGATACAGTCAGAATTACATGCGGAGGTCTCTTTTCCAGGACTGTTATTATGTAACGCCGCTGACCAAACTTGGGCCTGTGATCATTGATGTCCGTAACATTGATAGTTACACCCACTTCTGTCGAGAGTTGTGGGATCCCTGTGTCCTGCGCAAGAACTCGTATGGAGTGGGTACTGACGGCTTCTCGATCCAAGATGGCAGCCGTCTTGATAACGCCTCTTGTGCTGTCGATGGTGAACCTGTAAACGAGTACACAATGTACATTAGGGAATCTAAGGTGGCATAGTGGTCACGGTTCGAAACTCAATACATCCTCTAAGCCAATCACAGCGTGCAGGAACACTGGTAGTCCATACAAGAAGGTCACGCACAGTACCGTCACGGTCACGGTACGTAACTGAATATATCCTCTAAGCCAATCACAGCGTGAGAGAACACTGGTCGTCCATGCAGGAAGTTCACGCACAGTACCTACTGCTTACCACAAGTTACTTACTACTTAATTAACTACTTACTTAGCATAGTCTTCGACAGTTTTGAGAGAGTACACAATGTTCGCATTTGATCCTTCATCACGGTCAGTAGCCTGGGTTTAATAAATCAAAAACACAATCAACTACGTCACAAGATAGATCAAATTGCTTTATTTTATTAATTTATTTTAATTATTCATTTTTTTGGATTCATTAATCTAGGACCATACCTTCAGAAGCAGTGCTGAAGCGCAGTATGGCAGCGCGAAGCATTTACGGCTATGCTAAAAACTAAAATGTTCAAATAAATCCTCGACTTACCGTAACAGTGCCAACATCTAATCCTATGGCTCCTTCATTCACAGCAAACACATACCCAGAAGGATGAGAAAACACTGGCATGTTATCATTCACGTCTTGTACCAAGAGTGTCAAAGATGACGTCACAGACTAAAAATATGACGTAAGTAACAAAATAAATAACGTATGATTTGCGCTGCGCAATAGATTAGATTTCTTATGGACTTTAATCACACGGTGAGCACATTTATTCCTAAACGTCTCAAAATGAGGGCAAGGGGACCCAAGGGATCAAGACCTATTGTTTCAACCAAAATGGCAACCGTGTGATTAGAGCGAATTACTATGAAACGGCACGGTAGAGAACTAACGACATTTTTTGATCAATCACAACTGCTCGTCCAACAGAAATGCTCGAATATTGCACCGTGAGCACAGCTACTGCACGAGACAGAACCATGAGGTCAACTACATTTATCCAATGCATCGTGTTAAAATTCTAATCACCAACCTTCCCTCCGCCATCGGTTGCTTGGATACCAAGGGTGTACTTTGGTATGATTTCGCGGTCGAGGACTTTAGCAGTGGATATGACACCGCTGGAAGAAATAAGCAAAATATGACTTATACCTACACTTCCAGAATCCCTTTCGGTAGCATTGTTTGTTGTGCTATTTTTCACTATTCTTGGTATTCTCAAAGGAGTTTTAACATTTGAATATGAAAAGAGGTTTTGAAAAGGATTGTGGTAGTTTAGGTATGAAACGTCATGAGGTTAGGGGTATATTTAACAATTAGTCCTCGAGTCCGAATGGTCTACGAGTCAATAGCCCATGAGGCCGGAGGCCGAATGGGCTATTGACTCGTAGGCCATGAGGGCGAGAGGTCTAATTGTTTTAGCAAAAACGTACTAATTGGTCCAATAAAAGGTTGCAAAAAGTTTTGGATTTTGCTTTAAATATATTTTTTTGGTTTTCAAAACTGGGGCTTTTCGCTACTAGAGGTCTATCACTAATAGACCCCTAGTATAGCTCAGCCAATCACAGGGCTCGATTTGTGATAGACCATTAGTAGTTTTTTTCTAATGATTGTTATTATCATATGGTATGATATGGTTATCTTTAGGGGTGTTTGATGGGTTCGGTTGGTGGGAAAGTTGGTCGGTTGGTCGATTGTTGCTTGGCTGCTTGGTTAGCAAGTCAGTCATTCGGTTATTCGCTCTCACCTGCTTGACTGTATTGTAAATATTCCTCCATCATTACCCGATATAATAGAGTAACTTATAGCAGCATTGATCCCAGCATCTCGATCAGAACCCTGGGAAAATATCATGACATATATAAACTATCTATTTCAGGTCTTATAAAACAAAACATTGGAAAATGAACCTAGGATCCAAAGAAGTGTTTATAGTGCTGTCATTACTCACCAAGACGGTAAAGACCGGTGTGTTTGGTGTCGCACCCTCCGATACAGCATCTGTTGTATTGGGTAGATTATCCAGTACTGGACTATTATCATTCTCGTCTCCAATGGTAACAGCAACAGTACATTCACCAATCCTGCATGAGAAAAGGAAAACATAAACCTAGTAATGCCCTCAGTGGCATGCATGTTGTCAACAAAAAAAAAAATATTTGCACTGTAGAATACTGTCTTTTATCATCTCTCGATTCATCACCGCTGACCAGTACCTCATTTTCAAATTTAGTCGTGTACCGCTGACCAGTATCTTACTTTCAAATTCAGTCGTGTACCGCTGACCAGTATCTTACTTTCAAATTTAGTCGTGTACCGCTGACCTGTATCTTACTTTCAAATTCAGTCGTATACCGCTGACCATTATTTACCTTCCCTGTCCACTGGCAGGTTGATCTGTAACTCTAACTATCAGACTGTAGGCACCAAGCTCTTCTCGGTCTAAGGTAGCCATTGTCTTGAGCACACCGCTGACCGGGTCGATTGAGAACCGTTTGTAATGGTTGCTGGAGTCTGGTACCAAGCTGAAACGTACGTCTGCATTAACACTTATATCAGCGTCTGTGACTGTGACCTGTGGATTTGAGAGAAAAAAATCTAAATACGAGTACCTTACGAATGTTTAAGACGAATAGACGATAGACGTTAATATCGTTAAATGTTACAGCCATTCTTATGGGAAGCCATTTCAATGTTTTGGTATATCGTATGTTTACCGTGCAAAAACAGCTCTATCTCTGCTGAAACAACCAACAACCCATACCTTGACTACTTCAGTTTGGTTTGGTTGGTTCTCCTTGACTGTTTTCCTATACACAGCTTGAGCGCATTGTGGGTTGTTATCGTTGACATCAGTCACATTGATGGTGACTTGTGCTGTGGCTTGGTAGCGCTCTGATGTCAAAGTCTCTCTGGCTTTCACCTGAAGGAAAACACGACGTGGAGGCAGAGTGGGTTAGTTTTTTTTTACCCTTACGACAGCTTTACTATAATCCTTTTTTCTTCAGAATAGGTTCAAAGCCGAAGGTACGGACGTGCCGGTACCGTGCCGTGCAATGACTGTAGCTGTGGTATGTCCATCCTTGCGCGCTGTGATGGGTTTTCAAAACCATCCCGTACCGTGCCGTGCGACAACTCTAGCTGTGGTATATCCATCGTTGATCGCTGTGATTGGTTTTCAAAAGCAGGTCGTACCGTGACCGTGCCGTGCGTACCACTTGACATTACTATTCTGAAGCGTATATAAAAATCTCTGACTTTCTATTAAATATTTAATAATTTTAATAGAATAATTTTTCGAGGAGTAAGAGAAAAAGGCTCACCTCGAAGCTGTACGTGTCTTGAGTCTCTCGATCAATATCACCGCTGACCACAATATCGCCGGCACTCGTTACGCTAAACTTAGACGCAGCTCCAACGAGGGAGTACTCAAATACAGCATTGTTGCCCTGGGTAACCAAAACATGACGTCATCAAAAGTTCATGATTTAAAATATTGTACATTTTTAGTTTACTCACCAAGTCAGCGTCTTGTGCGGACACTCGTAAGACAGTGAGTCCAGTGGGTGAATTCTCTGGCGCTGATCCCCGGTAGGGTCCACCGATGAACCGTGGGGCGTTATCGTTGACATCGGATATGGTGATGGTGACTGTGGCAAATACGGCTTTGTGATTGGTAGATTTGGCCTTCAATTAATGAAAACATTCAATTGTTAGTTTTTCTCAAGCATTCTATATAGGTTTATTAGAATGACTGTATTTTTTGCCATTTAAGGTGCCCTTTGCCTTTGCGCATTTTTTCTGCGGCGGGAATGGCGTTGGATGTAATTTGCAAATTGTAGTGCTCACTTTTAAAGATATCAACAAAACGTAACATTGACACATTTGGCAGTTGAAAAACATGCATTGCGCTGCTACTGCTTTAAATCACTCCAGATGCGGCGCGTGTTATTGTATAATGTCTTGATACTGTTCACTTACCCCTACTCGTAGACTGTACGAGGGTACTGTTTCACGGTTCAGTGTATTATTCACGGTAATAACTCCTGTACTCTCGATGATCGCAAAGGCGTAGTCAGGGTTCGTGTCTGCGATAAATCAGGGTCAATAGACCTTTTTAGCTTGGGTATAATGTTGTTTTTTTTCAATTTTAGGCCACTTTTCATTCCCTAGAGTATTTGTTTGTTTAATGGTTGCACATGAAAAGACACATGAATACGGATACAACTCGAACCAAAGAATATTATTCTCAAAGGAATTTCACGTGGTATGAAAACGTTACGTTCAAGCTAAAAAGGTCTTTCGTCAACCAAATTCAATACGTCAAAGAATATGTTACCATGGTTACCTTGATCGATAAGATACGACACAGGTGCGCCAAGAGACAGGTCGCCATCACGTGCCGTTACCGTGGTAACGTAGACACCCTATCAGTAACAAAGATGACGTCATAATGAAATATTCCTTACGACTGATTAAGACACTGATTAATTGTCTTGTTCAACAATGTTGCGCAGTAATGACGTCATTGGGACCAGAATCCTTTGCGGCATGTCGATGACGTCATTATGGCTCAAGATACGTTACCCATGATTCATTGCGCCGCGCATTTTTAATAACATGTACTTACTTTAGATGCACTCTCAGACGTCGTGGCTGAGTAAGATGATGGCGAGAATACAGCAGGCAGGTCGTCCACGTCTTGAATCTGAACATCGATACTTGTCATAGCAGTGAGCCCTCCTCCATCCTGCAAGAGAAAAACATTAAACATGTAAGTAATGTAACCACAAAGTTAATAATAATAATAATAATAGTAATAATAATAATAGTAATAATAATAATAGTAATAATAATAATAGTAATAATAATAATTACATTTGTAGAGCTCAGTTTATCATAATAATAAAAATTATATAGTCAGAATGTTCATAAAGGTTCTATCAAGTAATGCGATTTATGATTATTATATAAGTTACACTGAATTCAAGGGCCCATTTGCATGAAGGTAAGTGACTTTACTGCTGGGGCTTACTCTTTTGTTTTGCTTTAGCTCCCTTGGGGAAAGAAATCAAAAGGTACATTACCTAGCAGTACAGTCACCTTACCTACATGTAAATAAGACCTAAGTCCTGCCTTAAATTCACCCATGAAAATTCACCGTAAGTGACGCGGTTTCATGCGTCATCACTCACACCAAGCTAGATACATGCGCATTGATGCGCATTTAGATATTTTACTAGGATTTCATATTGATTATCGCCTAGATACATGACTTACTGTAGCAGTAATAGTTAGAGTATAGTTATTTTTCGTCTCGTAATCCACGCTTTGGATGACGCTCATTGTTCCAGTGTAAGGACCAATGCCGAACTTCTTCTCCTGTGCAAAGGGGTAGATAGGTTAGTCGATTATATTGTTGTTATGTATTGGGAAACTACTAGTGAACACAGTGCACCAATAGTTAATTATTTTAAACATTGACGGACCGTGCGTACAGTGATTTAGGTTGTGGTCATATCACGCGATGCGATAATCATAATGATGAGGGTGGTGGTTATTATGATGATGTTGTCGTTGATCGATGATGATGACTGTACATCAGTGGTGGTGATAATAATGATAACGCCTGGTAAGTGGCACCCAATATACACCCCTTTCACGTGACGTCAAAGCAGCTCAATTTGGAGGACAAAACAAAAGAATTTCAATCTCCTGAGAACTGGAACCTATTGTTTTGTCCTCCAAATTGAGCTGCATTCTGAAGTGCTGCAAGGGGTCTATTGATATTATTGAGTGTCGTAAGGTCCTCACCGCATTTCCTCCGGTAATGGAATACGTAATGAGAGCAAATCTTCCATTATCCTCATCAGTAGCTGACGCTGCGAAACCAGTACTTCCCAGCACATTCTACATGATTAACGAGAACAAACTTGTCAGTTATTAGTAATAAAACAGCTTGACTCGAGGATTTTCTATACGATTCTCCGGTTTCCTTGCCTCCGCAAAACCTAACAAGCTAAATTTCAATGTGAGTTAGCTGTGCTCTGACTTAGATCAGCCCAGAGGTTGTTTCAGGGTTCTATCTGTGAGTTAGCTGTGCTCTGACTTAGATCAGCCCAGAGGTTGTTTCAGGGTTCAATCTGTGAGTTAGCCGTGCCCTGACTTAGATCAGCCCAGAGGTTGTTTCAGGATTTGATTTGTGAGTTAGCTGTGCCCTGACTTAGATCAGCCCAGAGGTTGTTTCAGGATTTGATCTGTGAGTTAGCTGTGCCCTGACTTAGATCAGCCCAGAGGTTGTTTCAGGGTTTGATCTGTGAGTTAGCTGTGCCCTGACTTAGATCAGCCCAGAGGTTGTTTCAGGGTTTGATCTGTGAGTTAGCTGTGCCCTGACTTAGATCAGCCCAGAGGTTGTTTCAGGATTTGATCTGTGAGTTAGCTGTGCCCTGACTTAGATCAGCCCAGAGGTTGTTTCAGGGTTCGATAAAAGACGAAAGTTTGTTAATGATATGAGGAAGAATGGACAGATTCTTACCTCTTTAATCAACATTTTGTAGGGCGTTTTGATAAAAACTGGCCTGTTGTCATTGACGTCTGTAATCACTACTGACACTGGTACATTGACCTTGAAAAAGAAAGCAAAGTCACGTGATTCATGTGCGCACTTTTCAAATAAGTCTAATAATTATTCATATTAAGACTGATATTCTTTTCTAGGACCATACCTCCAGACGCAGTGCTGAAGCGCGAAGCATATACGGCTATGCCGGAGTTTTCGACCCCGACATTCGTTTGAAAGGGCGCCGTACATAACAATACTCCCTTCATATCTTGCATACTCACCCGCTGTCCACGACCTGTCACATTATCGTAGGCATACGCGTTGAAATCTAAGCGAGTATTGCTAAGGGCCTGATAATAAAAACGATTATAAAGCTGGGTTAATCAGATTGTGGCAAATCCTTGCTATAATCTACTATACGCTATTTGTGTCGTATCCTTGTCCATCTTTCGCCTGCTCTACCATGTCCGAGGTATTTTGGTTTGATATCAATCATCTTGCGCGCTTTGATTGGTGTAAAGGATGTCATTGATTGTACCGTTGACCGTTACCGTGCCATTTACAGTCATATAAAATGTACTCTGGGGTGTTGCTATTGTTAGTGCGTAATGGGAGACCCGAGCGACACAAACATAGATCAGCTTTTGTATGAGTGGAAAACATGCGGTACTAATTTACGGTACTACACGGTACAACTTGTCGTCACATTGAAATGGCTTCCTATGGTCTTTCAGTCATTCATCCATCCATCACACCGCGTAGTTACGGTAACGGTACGGTTACCGATTACAGCTACGAATTTGCCGTATCGTTTCCCACCCGTACGAAAACCACTCTATCTCCAGCTTACCTCTCTGTTAATGACAACATTTGACGTTATCTGCCCAGTAACAATGTTGATCTTGAATCTGCCCACAGCCTCGCTACCAAGTTCATACATGATGTGATCACCATCGTTATCCACAGCTGACACTTGTAGGACGTTCGTTCCTGGGAAAGATGATTGGATAATTCAACAAAGCAAGGTACAGTATATCAGGTTTTCAGTTGGTGGTTCAGTAATAGACCCCTTACACCTGACGTCAAACCAGCTCATTTTGGATGAAAAAACTAAAGAATTTTTATCTCCTGAGAATTGGAAACTATTGTTTTGTCCTCCAAATTTAATGAGCTGCATTCCGACGTGCTGCAAGGGGTCTATTTGAAAAATTACGGTGAAGAGAAAATGTCAGCCATGTTGGATGTCAGGTCAACTATAAGGTCGCTGAATAATTTATTTGACCCTATTGTATCTGTCATCCAACATGGCTGCTCTCATGTAACGAGCCAATGGAATATGCTTGATATTTCCATACCAACTGGTTCATTCTCGTCCAGTGTAGCGGTGTACTGGGTATCAATGAATCTTGGTGGGGTGTTAGGCTGGGCTGTAGAGATACAGAATATAAAAATGTGAGATTGGATGAACGCATAGGAATAAGAACGTACTCGAGATGGATCAGATGAATTATAGGAATAAGAATGTACACGAGATAAATTGGATGAATTATAGGAATAAGGATGTACACGAGATAAATTGGATGGGTGTATCAGAATGTACACGAGATGGATTGGATGGGCGTATCAGAATAAGAATGTACACGAGATGGATTGGATGAGTGTATCAGAATAAGAATGTACACGAGATGGATTGGATGAACGAATAGGAATAAGAATGTACCCGAATTAGATTATAGATAACGTTTAGGAATACGAATTCATCTGTTTTCTATTCTTATAAGTATATCCTCTCCATCCAGTAGGAAAAACAGAGAAGAAAACGAAAGCAGGTATAATCTTGCGTCACATTCTCGCTTGAAAACGCTAGCAGCTGAATCATGCATGGATCATGAAACAGGTATGGGGTACCTAACAATTTCTTAAATACTTATCACATAACTAGAATTAATTCACAAACCACGACGGCAAGATGGATGATTATAAATGTTGCAAGGTTTTTCACTTTCTGAAACTTTTACCTCGTGTGACAAACGGTAGAAGGGCTATCAAAGCCATGGCGGATCCTAGCAGATTGTACATCCTTGTTTTCTTGATTCCCTCTCTCGTTTTGAAACGTTTCAAAAACTAGTGTATCTACTCTTTTAAAATCGCTCCATACACCAAGTTTTTGGCTTTCAAGAGCTTCAATATCGGCAATTCTGTCTATTTTTATAACATCTCTAGACCTAAAGCTTGAATCATCGACAAATTTAATGAGTGACACTGATATGTCTTTATAGAAACTATTGTACAGACTACAAGGAATTTTTTAATGGAAATTTTTGTGGTCAAGCTATTTCGTCCAGATTTGTCAAATAGAACAAATACTTGGATAAGACACCTAATCCTGACCAATGTAACGAAGCTTGCTTTTGTAGCCTTTCTTATTGGTATGTGTTTCCATGGCAACTAGATGAAAAGCTGGTAACAGCTGAATCTGATCAAGAAAGTTTTCGTTATTTTGAAATGTTCTTTTCTCGTTATATTATTATCAAATTTTGATTAATTTAACTTCAATTATCATCGTCAAAACCATTCAAATTATTTTCCTTTTATCCACCTCATTTTTCGTCGGTATTTTTGGCCAATTATTGCATAATAGATAAAGATTTGTATCCCAAATCGGTGTATAAAATATTAATTATCCAAGCTGTTTGAAGTCTGAATTATTCAGTTATTGAGTGTAGTTGTAGCGTTTCTTCCTCTTGAACGTTTCTGCTTTGAACTAAACGAAATAAAAGGTTAGCTAGAGGCGTTTCTGGTTTAATATTTATTTTGCCAGTCACCTCCTTAGCTTTATAAATTCTTGTGCAAATTCTATCTTATTTTTGGTTCAATTTAAATAAATTCATTCATTCTTTCGCATTTCATTTCTAGAATTTCTTTTTTTCCTGTTTTTTTTTTTTTTTTTTAATCTCACTGTTTTTCAATTTTTTTCATTATTCATTCATCCCATTTTTTTGCAATTCTTGTACCAGTCCCTTTATGTGCTGCCTCGTTAAATGCTACCACAGATAGCCCAAACTTTGAAGCATAAATATCATAGCATAAATATTTTTACATAAATAAGTAATAAAACCACTTCATGTTATACTAATCGTTTATCTTGTGTCAAGATTTGAACCCTTAAACTAGAATTAACAGATAACTTTTTACCCACTCTGAAATTTGACCACACTGAAGTGTGACGTCATCGTATGGAAAAAACCTTCCGTGTCCAAAACGAATAACAGTTTTTTTCCTACATTTTCTTTGTGACAGTATTAGCACGCACCCAAAACTCTAATTGTTTCAGATGGATGTTTTAAAATCGCTTTATCGTAGGGGTTTTGCTTGCAGTTGGACCCGGAAATACGTCACAAGTTAAAACCATAGTTTGGGTTCCCTGTGTGGCCAACACGTGCATTTGGAACAACATGGCGACCACGAGTGTACCAAGCGATGTCTATGCTTACATCTACTCGTTTTTAGTCGGCAATAAGCTGAATAAAACTGCGAAAGTCTTTGGAAAAGAAGCTGGAATAGTGAGTAATAAGTCTACGCTTGTTATCTTTAATTATGAGGGGTATTCATATGCATAGATATCTCGCAATTTTCGTGGTTCTTTTGCTGTTAAACTTGACTAAAACTTTGATCTTTAAATATACTGGAACTTCGTCTTCGAAATATCACAGTTGATCAACAATTTTTTAATGATTAGATATCATTTTTGTGATGTGGGGTTATCTTCTAAACAAATTGAAATTGTGTCGTACAAAGTACAAGTTTTGATCTTTTTTTCTTTACGAAGAAACTTATAGCAAATAAAGTATGAGCAGTGAACATAAGCTTTTCTTTTTTTTAAATCAAGTTTGAGTTAAGAAATGGGTTGTGGTATAACTGATGATGGTGATAGTGATAATTGTGATGTGATGATGGTGGTAACATATTACTACTGATGGTGATGATGGTATTGATCTTGATGATGATGATTGGTGATGATGATGGTGGTGGTGTGAATGCTGATGATGATGATGGTGAATGTAACATGATGATGATGATAGTAGTGATTGTGATACTGATATTGATGTTCATGATGATTATGATTTATAATAATGATCATGATCATGATCATGATGACAATGACGATGGCGGATGATGATGATGATGACGATGATCACAATGATATTGACAATGAGGATGGTGGTGATGGTGATGATCATGATGATCATGATGATGTCAATGTCATTGAAGAGATTATGTTTGGATTATAATGGATGATTATAATGCCTATGATGATAATGGTTAGTAGTCATGCACAGAGAAACAGATGTCGTTTGTACAACAACATTTTTGATGTGATGTTTTTGTAGGATCTCAAATCAAAACCTCAAGTTGATAATACTATACTAGAGTGGTATGATGAATGGACTGCCTCACGTTTAAGGTGCAGTAGGATAAAAACCTATTAAGGCCCATTTACACTGGTGATTTTTGTGCAATTTTTGAAAATATGATAATTTTGTGTTATGCTTCTGAAGAGACATTTGTCCAGTTAATCTTGATGTCTGGAACAAACTTTAGAGGTTAATTCTTTACCCTTGGCCCCTCAAATCCCAGCAAAAGTCACCAATGTAAACAGGCCTCTAGAGAATGATTTTCCATATGTAGGAATTAATTGTACATTGGCTTGTGAATTGCTTCTTGAACCTTGTGAGGGTAGGGAGAAGTAACATCAGTCTTATTCAAGTAATGATTGCATAATGATACTGCTTTTTAGGTCTGAGCAAAGCAAAAGGAAAAGAACAAAAATAAGCAAGAATGAACCACCGAAAAAGAAGCGAAAAGCAAATGAATCTTCATCAGGTATGTATGATAATCTGGAACAATCCTTTTGAGATTTTCTCTGTGGCATTAATGTATTCTTTTAAATTTCTAGAGGATGAAAGTTCAGATGAATCAGAAGAAGAAGATAGTTCTGAAGAAGAGGAAGAAACAAAGAAGTCTAAAGCAACTAAAGTAAAACAAACCAAGAAGGATTCATCTAGTTCAGAAAGTGAAGATAGCTCTGAAGACGAAGAGCCAAAGAAAGCAAACAAAACAGCAAAAGAAAGCAAAAAAGAAAGTTCAAGCTCTGAAAGTGAAGAAGAAAGCTCTGAAGATGAAAAACCAAAGAAAAAGAATACAAATGTCAAGGATAAAAAGAAGAGTTCTTCCAGCTCAAGTGAAGAAGATGAAAGCTCTGAAGAAGAAGGACCAAAGAAAGCGAATACAACAAAAAATGCTAAAAAAGAGTCTTCAAGCTCAGAGAGTGATGATGAAAGTTCTGAGGAGGAAAAACCAAAGAAAAGTGTTAAAAATACCATAAAGAATAAAAAAGAATCTTCAAGTTCAGAAAGTGAAAGTGAAAGCTCTGAAGAAGAACAACCAAAAAGTAAAACTAAGAATGAAAAAGCAAAGAAAATGGAAAAGAAAACTAAGAAAGATTCCTCAAGTTCAGAAAGTGAAAGTGAAAGCTCTGAAGATGATAAACCAAAAAGTAAAACAAAAAACGAAAAAGCAAAGAAAATGGAAAAGAAAACTAAGAAAGATTCCTCAAGTTCAGAAAGTGAAGAAGAAAGTTCAGAGGAAGAAAAGCCAAAGAAGATAAACAAAAACAACAAGGTCAATACTCTGTGTCTAAAGCAATTTATTATCTATCATAAATTCATTAAGTTGTTTCATTATTAATAATAATATTATTAATATTGTATAGGTACTGTTTTATTATCCCTTATTTGTATACTTACATATATCTATAATATAGGTACCACAGTCAAGTAAAGACAAGTCCAAGGCTCAAGGTACCTATTGAGTGGCTGTTGCTGACAGTTGTTGCTGCTGCTGCTGCTGCTGTTGTTGTTGTTGTTGTTGTTGTTGTTGTTGTTGTTGTTAATGCTGCTATAGCTTCTGCTGCTGTTGCTGCTGCTGTTGTTGTTGATACTGCTATTGTTTCTGCTGCTGCTGTTGTTGCTGCTGCTGTTGCTGCTGCTGTTGTTGTTGTTATTGCTGCTGCTGATGTTTTCCACCATTTTATTTAATTATTTTCTTTTGTACGTATTGCAGAAAGTAGTTCATCAGAGGAGAGTGAAAGTGAAGATGAAAGTAGCGACAAATCTTCTGAACAAAAACAAAAAGTATTAAATGCAGTTTCAAAACTGACAAATGGAGTCAAAAGCAAAAAGAAAACCAACCAAAACAGCAAACAGAAATCCCAAGAAGATAGCAGTAGCTCAGAAGATGAAAGCTCAAGTGAAGAGGAGGATAAAAAACCTACAAAGAATAAAGCAACCAAAGAAAATAGTGCTAAGAAGAAGAAAGATTCTGGTAAGTGGAAGAAAAAATGACATGAATTTTAATTTAACCTTTCTCCATTAGGAGTACAAGAAAATTGATAATTCTTTCATTGCAGATAGTAGTGACTCTGAGAGCAGTGAGGAAGAAGAAAGTGATGAAGAAGAGGAGGAGAAGCCTAAAAAGAAAAACAAAACTTTAACCACTCCTGGTGAGTCTGCCATGTTCTTCTCTCACTTGTTGATTATGACTGTTTCTTCTTCTGTGTAAGTTGTGGAATATCTAATATTTTCTTTTGATGTGTCTCTGTGCAGTATCATCTTTTACAGTAATGTCCTTGTACTGTTCCTAGTGTCCCTGTACTGTCCCTATAGTGTCCCTGTACTGTCCCTATAGTGTCCCTGTACTGTCCCTATAGTGTCCCTGTACTGTCCCTATAGTGTCCCTGTACTGTCCCTATAGTGTCCCTGTACTGTCCCTATAGTGTCCCTGTACTGTCCCTTTAGTGTCCATGTATTGTCCCTATAGTGTCCCTGTACTGTCCCTATAGTGTCCCTGTACTGTCCCTATAGTGTCCCTGTACTGTCCCTATAGTGGTCCTATACTGTCCCTATACTGTCCCAGATGTTCAAGTACTGCAACATCTTCATTTATGATTAATTCCATTGTGTCTACAGCTGCCTCATCTACTCCAAATGCATTAAACACTTCGAACAAGAAGGAGGTAATAAGCAGATAGCAATTTTTCAAAGCTTTTATTGAACTTTTCTTTGAAGATTTTTCAGTAAACATTTTAAAATAAAAAACACCTGTCATTACTAAAATCTTGTTTCGCTTCACATAGAACAACAACAATAACGTCAAGACACCCTATCGAAGAGTAAGAGAGGAAGAGATAGATGTTGATCATCGATTACAAGACAACAGTTTTGAGGCTAAGGTTTGTGAGTGTTTTTGTTGTCGTTGCCAATCTGCTATCTCACAAAAGATCGGTAAGTCCAGAACTGGACCTACTTTTTATCGATGCGCGCACGGCGAGAACGAACCGAGTTGCTGGAAAAAACTGGTAAAAATTGTAGTGATAAAATTGGGACCCACTTTTTCTCATTCTTATTTGTCTTTCGTGCGCGCACACTGTTTTCCTTTTACTTTGGAGAAGTAAATTAATCAGTAGCGAGAAAAGTGGGTCGAGTTCTAGACTAAAGATTGGTGCATTGCTGTTTCTTCATTGTATTGAGTAGCAAGATAAATGTTCTTGTTTTATTAATTTTCTCTGTTGTTTTTCCCCAGTTTGGAGCCAGTTAGTTTGTTTTGTTGTTTTTTAATCATCTCGCAAAGGAGTGGTGTACTACTGTTTCTCCATTTTATTAATTTAAGTAAGAAGTTTTCATTTTCATTGATTTTCTTTCTTTTTCCTCGCAGTTGGGAGCCAGTGGTGACTGGGGTGAGAGAGCCAACAAAGATCTAAAATTCACCAAAGGTTCGTTTCTTCGATATATTCATTTGTTTATTTTCATAAATTGGTTTATTGATAATTTTTTTCTCACAATTAACCAGGCAAGTCCTTCCGCCATGAGAAGACAAAGAAGAAACGAGGAAGTTACCGAGGCGGTGCGATTAGTACTAGTGTTAATTCTATTCGCTTTGACAGTGACTAACATGTGATTGGCACGTGACTGACACGTATTGTATACGTGATGCGCATCTGATTCCAAATGAGATCCATTGGTTGTGTTTTTTTTCTTCTTATGAATGATGCATAACACGTGTAAAACCTGAATTGCATTCATAGTTTTATTGCATTTGAAAGTGCGTGCACACGATGCGATTCATGCGGAGACGCTGCATGTGACGTCGCAAAAACTAGATCGCATCGTGTGACCAACCGTGCGACGTTGCACGCGCACGATGAGATTCGTCGCGTGCGACATCGCAAAAATAGAACTCGTTTCTACTTCTTGCGACGTCGCATGGGTGCATGGTCACACGGTGCGATCTCTCATTTTTGTTACGTCGTAATGTCGCATGAAGAATCGCATCGTGTTTCCACACCTATTGTCAGTGAATACGAAGCAATTTTTTTTGTAACTTTATCAACTATATCATTTGATTTTCATATTAATTTATGCTCCCTGATTCTGAATAAATACGTTACTTTTGGTATCAAAACTACAAATATTCGTACTGGTGATATCTAGTCTAAGTAGTTGCATTGTGCATCGTTGCGTTGTGGTGTTTCAATTTGAAAAACGATGTTACTAGCTATAGTAACAACAAAAATTTTGCTGAGCGAAAAAGATGTGCGACAGGTTGAATGACAGGTCATTTAAAGCGATATATAGGAGACGCATCATCCAGTCTACACCATCGCCTGATGAAGACTAGCAGCTTCAGTCGAAACATCGCGGTCCTTTACAAATGACCCTCAATCGTGAGACAAACGAATAAGTATCATTTCTTTGAACGATTCTGTTGCTAGTTTTATGGGAATTTTATGAGAATGGTCACTTGATCTGCGTTGCTTTTTTGCTAAAACGAAAGATAATGAAAGACTCGGGTGTCTCATTAAAACTTGGAAATAATTAGTGTAAGAACAGTTAATTAATTAGCAATTTAGACTAATGATGTAATGCTTATGACACTGCAAATTCAGTGCCGACTGAGCAAGAAAAAAGTATTTTCATCAGTGCAAGAAGTCGAATTATTGTAAGAGAAAAAATGTGTCCTTGACGATTTTACGACAAAGACAAGATCACCTTCATCCGTACACCATGGCAGCAAAGACCTCGACATGGATCTTGGTGATGGGTTTTCTTGGCATTCTCTTTGCTTCTGGTTCATCGAAACATGTCGACATAGACTGGAATCCCAAAACTTTATCACAGTAAGTGACTGTCTTACGTATCATCCTTCTTTCTTAGTGGTTTGTTTCTTTGTTACGTCTAGTGCGCATGTGCGCGCGCAGGTAAAGGAGTTTTATATCACATAGATGACGCTTGCGCGCGCTTTGAAAAGGGTTTGGAGATGTACAAAGGTGATTTGTATGTCACTCTTTAAAGGAGCAAGCACGGTGTAATATTGCGAGCAATATTGCAGGCACTGTTGCAGAAGCGCATGTCCATTAACCTGCCATTGTGTAATGCTGCTTGCGGCTACGCTTCGGAAGTTTTTCTAAAGAAATTTGCATTCTAAGACGCAAACTTGAGAATACGACTGCGCGCGCTACTTCAAAGTAGTATTCTTCGCTTCATTTAGGTCTTGCGGTTACTTTTCTTTGAAGGTTAAAAAGCAACAAAGTTTTCTTCGCTAAAGTTGGAGACACCCTGAGCATCACGTGTCCCATGTACAAGGAAGAGAGTATGTGGATGGTGGATTATAAAGATTACGTTACGTGTAACGCATCGTGTGACAGTTACACGTTCTCTGCGGTGTGTAACACTCCTGATTCTGTCACGGTAAAGGAAATCTACGTTTGGGACCGGGACTTACATCCAAACAAAAAAGTGGCCTTTATACCTGGATCAATGCACTTTTTTATTGGTAAGTTAATATGATATCAAATGTAGTCTTCTCCTTCGCGTGATTCCCTCTTCGTTTTTCTTTTTCGCTCGGGATCCCTGTGGTTAACGTTAAAGAAGAGAGGCCTGGGATAGTGAACACTTTTACATCAGTCTTCGTAGTCTTCCTCGGTCAGGTTAATCCACAGGCAGTCCACAAAAAGAATAACCAAGAAAACCCCAAATCAGAAAGAAGATTGATGAGGAAGTAATGATGTAATCTCGGTTTTCAGGTCCGTCTAAAGGCACCAGATATTCACTCTTCAACCGGATAGGAGGACATTGCCGTTCACATCACCTCAAGGTTGCTGTTTTTGTGTGCAATCTAAAGGATATCAGTTGTGGAGGTAATATTCTTAAAAATTTTGAATTTCTAGTGAAATGAAATAAAATAACTTATGTTATTCTAATTTTTTTCCAAAATCAGAATGTTCGTTGCCTCTTGGTATTGAAGATGGACGGATAAAAGCTTATCAAATCAGCGCCTCGTTGGAGTCGGATGACAAGCATAAAGCAAGCTATGCCAGGCTGCATTCTTCTTCGATGTGGTAAGTTAACTAACAAATTAAACAAGCTAGAATAGTTGTACTAAAACAACAAGAACAACCGCAGCAGCAAAGACAGCAGTAGCAAAAGTGTGGAAATACGAGCAACGAAATCGTGCAACATGTTGCGCAATATTGTTGCGTTGCAAGCTGCAGAGTGAATGTTGCTATTATTACCACCCCGTGCAACAACACAATTTTGTTGCGCGGGTTTGTTACACAAAGAAGGATTACTTACAGCTGCTGTCCGTAACAAAGAAAATTTGTTGCGCACGGGGTGGTAACACGAGCAACATCTGCTTTGCAACTTGTAACGCAACAATGTTGCGCAACCTATAACAACAACTTACTACTATAGTGTCAACAACCACAGCAACGCCGTAACAGAATTGACAAGAATTGACATGGAATAACCATAAGAAATTATAGATTCTTTCATCTTCATTCTTTCATTTCATTCATACTGTTCTGGATGTTTGTCTTATCAGTACCTTGAAGCAGAATTCCTGGTGTGTCAGTCAGAGCCTCGACATGAAGCACTACATTCAGTTCGACCTGGAATACATCCACTTACTGTCAGGGATTGCCACTCAAGGCTCTCCCCATTCCCCCAGATGGGTGACACAATATTATTTGACCTATAGCTTTGATGGCAAGGACTGGACACGACACAAGGTTTGTTCTAGTAACTTAAGTATGCGAATGTGGAACGGCACGGTACATGGCACGGTCACGGGACATAATTAGACGACAACTCTTTGAACCAATCACAGCGCGCGAGATCACTGCCTAGACAATAAAAAAGCACGCGATCGATCAAGATGCCGTCACGGTTACGGCAAGGCACTTACAGTTGGTTTTTCATAGTCATACAACATTTCTGTGACCATGAGCTTGCGTTATGTTGACAAGTGGATATTGCGTTACCTCTGTGTCAGGCGTTACCTTATTACTGACCTGAATGGTAGATAAATTTTTACAATGTGTTATGCATGGCTGTTGAGGTATGTACTTTCGTACATTGCGTTATTAGCTGTATATAACTCAACTGAAAGTTAGTAAAATGGGGCAACAGCTAAAACGAATTAAGTCTAGCAAGTCACAAAAGTACTTTTTCCCTTTCATTTTTTTATCAAGTCATTTGATGGAAACAGGGATCAAGACTATATCATTCGTCACTGGTTCAAGCCTCGTTTTCATGCTCGTTTGGTCAGGATTAACCCAGAGGCTTGGAATGGAGCGATATGTCTGCGTGCTGAGATATACGGCTGTAGAGTAGAAGGGCTGTCATCATCTGCACTTCAAAAAACATCGTTATTTGTTGCTGATGGTATGTAAGATCTTGTCATATAACGTGCTAGACGTTATTTGATCCATGGGCCGGTAATGAATTAGAAAATGAGTGAGAAGTGTCCTTTCCAAGGAATTTTATTGGAAAGGGGCGAGTAGTCGATCGGAACGACCGCGCCCACCAAATATAGAGATGTGTGACAGCATGGGGGTGGGGTGGGGTGGGGAACGTGTTAATTCCTCTTCCCAGTAATTAAATAACCACAAAATCTAACCCAAATCGAAGATAAGTCGAGTTATAATTCGAACTAAAGATTATATTTATAGTTACTACTTTCATATTTGATTTATATACTGATTTATCTCATCTATATAGGACACTTTAAATCCCAGGATGAACATCGTGTACTGTGTGGCTCACATAAGTGCCATCCTTACGCCACTTGTAAAGTAAAAAGCGGTAAACCATACTGCACATGCGCACTGGAATGTAAAGATGGTAACAAAGCGTGTGGAAGTGATGGACACGTGTATGAGAATGTCTGCAAGATGAAGAAGAAATCCTGCGAGAAAAACAAGATAATAAAAGTAGCCAAGCCAGCCAAATGTAGTATGTATTGCAATTGACGGTAGCCTTTCCTCCCCCACCCCTCCCCCGGTCCGTCCAGATCGAGGGTCTGTTACACAAGGAATCATCTGGGTTTTTGTTTTTATAATTGTTTTTTTTCTTCTTCTAGTGTTGGGAAAATCTGCTGTCCTGTCTGATCCAGAAACCAAAGAGGGCGACAACCTTGATGTCACCATAAAAGTGGTCTTCATGGTCTTGATTATTCTTAGCGTGTTTGGTGTGATTATGTTCGCTGTCATAGTAACCGGGTGGATTCGCAACCGAAAATAAAGGTAAATTTTATAAGCGGGTGCTGATTGGATGGCGAGTATTTTCTTGCGTTTCGATTCGTTGTTGAGAGTATAAGCCATTAATAGTCCTGTGGTGTAGTGTCCTGAGCATTTACTCATAAATTATTTTCTCAGAGAGTAGAAGCCATTTGACTGTCTCCTACATCATTATTCCAACATTGAAATGGCTTTATTCCAATAATGACAGAATAACATCACTATTCCATTAACCTGATATTCTTTAAAAAGCGCTAGTAAAAAAAGTAATTGTTCAGTAGGAAACAAAACCAACTAAAGGAACTATCGAAGGCGTGTTACAAATGATAAATCATGAAGCGGCAAGATGGCTAGCTAGTGGTTTCTGGTTGATGTACTCATGATTTTACAGGAAGTGATTGTGGTACAAGCATGTCCTTTGAACCATTGCCTTATCAAAAGACATCACTCTTGCTTACATAGTGCCGACATTTTTCTTTAGGGCTGTTGTCTTTGTGCAGTCCAATATTTGCGGTTTAAGCGCGTCCCATTTTGATCTCTTGTACTTCTCGGCTATCAATACATTGTATTCTGATGTTTACGTACTTCCAGTTTTCTTTGACATGTGATTTTTCTTTGCCATAGATTTCCTACACAAGTCAACCGAAAACAACTGAGTCAAAAAAACTTCTGCTCGTTTCCAGAAGCAGCTTATTCACTAATGCGTTTACAGATATTTCTTCTCAAGAAAAAAAAGTCTTTCCTACATCACTTCATGAATAACTAATGACTTTTTTTTAAAGAAAACGTTCTTTCGATATCTTAAGTTTTCATTATTCTGAACCACTTGCTTCAGCCCTTTTCTTATACCAGAAAAAGAAATCGCATAATCTTTTTTTTAAATTTCTAATTTGGGCATTGCTTTGTTGTCGGAAGAGTATATGTTATTTCGGTTATTTCTTCTCAATGGACGAGAATAAACTGTATCAGAGATCGATTTACTTCAAGAGAAGTAGTTGATAGCTTTATTATCGCTTTAAGCATAGCATATCATCATGGAGTTATTTTTCACTTTATTTCGGTTTTACAAACCCGCATAATCAGATATGATTGTTACGCGTTTGATAGAGACTTCCTTGACACTATTACACTGTGAGTTTTGAAAGTCAAGAATGGATCAAAACTGCCTTTTCTTTCGAGCCACTTCTTTATTTTCTTTCCTTACTCCGGATAAACCCGTTGTTTTCATTCATAAGAAGCTGCGTATCTACTATCGAAAGTAATTTCAAGTGGAAATTCCTCACTTCTTTTCCTTCCACCTAAGATTTATATATATTTTTGTTTCCCAAAACTCACTTTTCACTGATCCCTAAAATGTAATGAAATTCTAAACCAAAGTGACGAAGTCCACAATTAATTGCTGAAAGTTTAGATAAGCTTGTTCACACAAATCTTAACGAATGAGTAATAACTTCCTTTCTGCACCGTGGCATTCAAGAACTGTCACTTGAATTAAGCAATGGCTTGATAACAAAAGCAAAAACTATGCAGTTACTCTACGGTAAATTCTATGAAAATCCTTTAATCATTTGAAACGCAAGCGCTGTTGGCACAAAAGAATCGAGATCTTGAACTGACTTGTCGCAATGACACACTACACAGACTACACAAAATGCCATTTTTTCAAATGTTAGCTAAATTTCTCAACAGAAATGATAAATGAGTTTCTCCAGACATGAAGGCTGATAAAACATAAAAAATTGGATGGTTAAAGGGTATATAAATCAGAACCTTTTCCTCTTCGTTGCAGGGCGTCCGGTACATTATGTCGGCCACTCCTACCTTAGTTACGTAGCACCGACTTGTTCAAATAATCTTTCAATCAAAGACTGACAAAGTATGAAACTAATTTTCCTTTAGTGTAAAGAGGCATTATTACTGAGCTAACACTGAGGACTTCGCTTGTGTTTTGTTTCCGTTTTTAGATTCACTCGTGGTATAAGATTGATTTTCCTTACTTGGAGTTGTTGGTGGTACATCCGGTCATATTACTCGAAAATCTTTGAGTTTATTTAGACTTATTCTTATCGTATCTCGTCTAAACATGAAAAAATTATCAAGCGGAAAAATCGTTCTTGGAATTCGAGGACAAGCAATAACAAGTTCAAATATGATATCTAGGATAGGAAAGGAAAGAGAGAAAGAGATAGACTTCATAAGCTTACCAAGACTTAATATTAACATTTTTGTGATTCCAAGTCATCTAAATATAAGTATTTTTGCTTCGGGATAAGAATGGAGATAACCCAAAATTCCTAACAAAATTTCCATTTCGTAACTCAACACAATGAAATGTAAGCTTTTACTGTTATCAGTGAAACTCAAACCAGAGTATTTTACATGTAACCTTTCGCTCTTGTCTTCCGTTTGCACAGTTTCACACTTTTCATTCCTTTTCCGGACGTTGTCTTGATCATGAGCTATGCGCATGATAATTTTTTTCGGATAAATTTACAAACTAGCCTTTTGATTTTGACAAGGAAAAAGTTCCAGGACGTTTCAGCAACACTCCCAGGAACCTAACGGCTGTCCAGAAAAAGAATATGACATATGTAAGAGTGTTTATTGAAGTCAGTAATAAACGCCTATCAAATCTTCACCCATCCGAAAAATTACGTACCATCAGTAACGTCATAAACTTGAGGTTACGCTTCCTCAGTGGGGGAGGGGTTAAATATCTATTATCGCTACACGAATTTCTCTCTTCTTTTCTTTTAAAAATAGCATTTTAGGAACAGCAAACTACTATCCTAAGATGTAAATTAATATTTTAAAGGTTTTTATTCGGGATTCACCAAAGGAAATTTTTTTTTGTAGAGGGTTTATGTAAAGGACAATCCCTCCCCTCCCCTGTGTCTGTGTATTGACCTAAGATGTGGTTAAGTGGTTTTTGTGGGTGTCTTTTCTCGTCCTTTGTGAATCATATCCGTTGACAGAAAATACGTGAATACACTCTTCAAAAATCCTGCAATTATTTTATAGCATTGTAAAAAATCATCATCTGCTCGGTCACATCCATCCCACCAGCTTGAGACAGCTGATATTCGCTTTACCTGAACAAGAAAAATCCACTTCAAAAATATGGACCCCTTCAGTTGTGCAAGACTACGATACACGAAATCTTTCATCGTTATTATCTTCCTTATTACAAACACAGTTCTTTCGGAAATTTTACCATCGATTCTGTGGAGTACAGACAATCCATTGTAAGTATATTGCTTTATTATTTATTTATATGTCTTGTAGTTTTTGAATTTTACTGGTGGCCAAGGTCGGGTAAGATCAGATAAACACAACAATGAAGAACGTATCTATTGTGATTTTCAGTCCTTCTTCATAAAATTCTCGTAGTTTGGTCTTTAAAAATGATGGTTTCATATTGTATATTTAGAGTAATTTCAATATAGAAAAAGAGAACTTGGTGCTGAAACTTAGAAATTCCGTGAAACTCCTGAAGACTAAACTTAACTTAAATGAACTCAACTTTTTATCAGATAAATTTTAAATGACTTGAATTGTATTCAAAATTCCGTTTTCCTTAACTTTTTGGATCGAAATCATCTTAAGTACGTTTAGTTTTACGAATATTAAGATTCTGTTTCCCTAAATTGTAAGCTTATTTATATTGCTAAGACTTATATGAATTCATAAAAATAATTGATGTGTAAAGAATTTCCAATATGTTTATATCAATGGACAAGTCTTTTGTATTATTCATATGCAAATTTTTCTATGAGTTATTGTTGGTTCTTATAATGAAAATTTTATTGTCTGTTTCTTTCCTGTGCATATATGACATGTATCAGTATATGATGTGACGACACTCAGACACTAGGGTTGTTTCTCCCATAAACTTTAGTTATGACACCTCTTTTTTAAGGGAACCTTATAAAATGCATGTCATGCAACCATCATATGCATTCATCCATACACATGTATATATATTTCTTGTGACATCTCATTTCAGTCTATAGAGCTTTTTAGCGTGACGTCAGTCGTGTGGAAAAACAACTTCAAGGGTCAAAACGAAAAGCAGTTGTATATAATTTTTTTCTTACTTTCTCTTCATGACCAGATTTGTAATTATTGTTTAAGGTGGAGGTTAAATCGTTGAGAACATTTTAGTATTGTTTTTTGAGCAGTTGGACCTGGAAATACCTCACAAATCAAAAGCTCTATTTCAGCACGAACATGGATGGTTTCAATGGATATCTGATTTCGAAATACCAAAGATAAAAAAAATTTTTGTAAAGATAAAAAAAGATTTGTGAATTTAGTTTTAAACATAATTGTTATTCCATTTTGTATATTTTTGTTAAAGTTTCTCTTCAATTCTTTTTACCTAGTTATAAGAATATTGGAGAGCAAGCAAGAACAGTATTCCTCAAAGACAAGATAACCTTCATCTGTTCAAACACAGTACAAAATTCAATCAAAAGAAGTGTTCCACTGAATAAAGACATTTTGTATGCAAATATCTACAGGGTGGATAAGCAAGGATATGATAGCTGTGACTCTAGTGGTGGACTAAAGATACTAATATGTGATACACCTACTGCACTGAAATATAAACATGTCCAGATAAATGACAATGCAGCATCAGTTAGTATTCCTGAATTTCATTATGGACAAACTTATTATTTTATTGGTAAGTTTTAGTTTGTTGATTTTAATTTTTTATCTAATTTTCTCATTGTGTTATCTAGACAACTAGCTAGTTATTTTAAGATCCTTTTTGTCTTCTGTCAAACACATGTTCAATGAACTTAGTTAGCATTTAGTGGCACCTAGACTTGCCCCAAGTTGACCTCTCTTTCCGAGCGCAGCGATTGAGCGACGGAGTTGCGAGAGGTTGACTTGTCGAACTTGCAGGATATTCATTTGCGTTTCCCGCCATTTCCCAATATATACTCAGTGGGCGGCGGACATTGCAAAAGTCTAAGTGGCACCCTGCATGCACTACAACAGCACTGTTTTTCACCACCGTGTAGTTCAAGCCGAGGGTCACAGGTTCAATTCTTGATTGAGCCAAATATGTCAGTTGAGTTTGTTTGAAGAGTTGTTCTCTCCCATATACCATGATAATTTTTCTCCAGGTTCTCTGGTTTTCTTCTCTCCATAATGGAATAGTAAAAAAAAATTAGTCCATGATTCGTGATTTTCACTCCCCGGTGATGCATGATCTGCTTATTTTGAAAACCATAATTTGTGATTTTGCATTAATTAGTCTTCCTGAATCTTAGTGTCAAGGTTACTCATTTATTGTATTTTCGTGATTCATGAATTTACAAATAAATTGTCTGTGATTTGTGATTGATACCCCCTTTTCACCACCTTGAATATAGGAGTAGTGAGCGCATGTGGAGTGAACCTACAGGAGCACTAGTGATGGTTGTCAAATATATAAATAAGCATTTTTTGATTGACAGCTGTCAAAATCAAGATATCTTAACCTATTGATCTTATGTTGGAGCTGTTTGACCTATCAGAGACTATTTTTTTGAATAGATACATCATCTGGGACAGAAAATACTATTAATAACCGCACTGGAGGACGATGTAAAACACATAATATGAAGATGAAAATGTATGTTTGCACTGGTTCTTCTGATCCTAAATGTCCCCATGGAAACCAAGGTAGGAAAGATGATTTGCCATCGACTTTATATATTAGATATTTATTTAATGGTATCAAACCCTAGCCTGAGTGCATCCTGTTAAATTAAAGTCAGGCTGAAAGCAGGCTAATCAAACCAATGCTGGCAGCTTAGCTCTTCCTGTTTTGTTACTGTTACTCCCCCTCTCCCCTTCTTGATCACATAAACTTCAGCTTTTTAAGTTATGTCTATGTATTAAGGCAGATTTTGTACGAGTGTGAAAAGTCATGGCACACGGCATGGTTATGGCACGGTTAGGGCACGACGCAGATACGACATGGAATGTTGAATGTTTTCATACACAGCAGGGCACTGACACAGTCAGGGCAAGGTACGGTCTGTGCCGTAAGTTTTTCATAGTCAAATGAAAACTGTGCTATAGTACCCATCTATCATACAACTTGACCAGCTTAAATTAGACATTGTTTTTTTTTTTCAGTTGTAAATGGAGGCTGGTCTTCATGGCAAGAGTGCAATTCTGGGAACCAAAATCGTCATTGCAACAACCCCTCCCCTGCTAATGGAGGCTATCTATGTGAAGGGAACAGTTCACAATCCTGCTCATCAACCAAGCCTACGCAACCAACCAATAATAATAATAATAATAATGTTACAACAGGGAATTCGAATAACAGCTACATCTTTACTCCTATGAAAGGCAGTAAGTGTAATCGGCATTTATTTTTTTGTGTCTTACGGTAGTTTATGTTTTACAGAAGTAATTTTTCTTCCACATATATCAACATATTGGTTGAGAGTTTTTTTTACCCTTTTTGAAATGGTGTTAATAGGCCAATAACATGACTTTTGAAGGGCATATTGTTTATTAATAGCCCCAGTAGCATCAATTTTATGCCCGAGTGCAGCAAAGGTGCAAAAGATGCTACAAGGGCGACAAATAAACAATATGCACAACAAAAGTCGTCATTATCATTAATATACCAGACCAAATTATATAAAGTCTTCAACATCAAAAGTTAGAATTTTAATAAAACATTTTCATTCAAGTTGTTATACATACAAAATAAGAAAACATCAAACCCACATGCTTTGAAATGGTTTCCTTAAGATCTTATTGGCTGACAGCAGTCGTAAGACATTCTCTCAACCAATCAGATTGAAACAGGGCAGTAAATGCATTTGCAGCCCATGCGCTTGGCGTTTGGCCCACTAGACTGAACGTTTTAGTGAGGGCAGTTTAATATTTGGCCTTGTTTATTGATGATAATGTTAATTTCTTTTTATTATTTCTAGAGAGAACATCTGTTGCTGACACACTAGGAACCCTAAGTGTTGGTGCTGTTGTTGTGATATTTCTTGTGATCTTTATCGTTGGATGTGTTCTTGGTCTAGTAGTTGGTGTGCTAGGAACACATAAAAAGCTTAAACAATTTGTGGTAAAAAGGAGACCAGGTAAGAAGGCTTTTGAAAAACAATCTGTAAACAAATATCTACCATCACCCTACTGACACCATGCTATCACCCTACCAACACCCTACTGACACCCTACCATCACCTTACTGACACCACACCATCACCCTACAGACACTATGCTATCACCCTACCAACACCCTACTGACACCAAACCATCAACCTACTGACACCCTACCATTAACTACTATCACCCTACCAACACCCTACTGACAACCTACCAACACCCTACTATCACCCTACTGAAACCCTACCAACACCCTACTGACACCCTACAATCGACCTACTGACACCCTACCATCAACCTACTGACACCCTATCATCACCCTACTGACACCCTACTGACACCCTACCATCAACCTACTGACACCCTACCAACACCCTACTGACACCCTATCATCACCCTACTGACACCCTATCATCACCCTACTGACACCCTATCATCACCCTACTGGTGCCCTAGCACCAACCTACTGACACCCTACCACACCCTACTGACAATGATTTTGGAGTCCATGTCTTATTCTAGCAACATTTTTCACACGTCTGTTTATTGATCTATTTTCCTGTCGTTCTGTTTCAGCACGATCAAATAATAATGGCAACAGAAATAGTTGTGCTTCAACTAATAATTTTCGGCCTACATCATTTGCAAGTATTCTTAGTACTAGCACAGGAATTACCAATTTTGACACCCCAGTTGAAAATGATAATTTTACCACAGCTGAGTCTAATGTTATATGATGCCGATGATCACGCTGTCAGGTGGTGGTGGTGGTGTAAAATGATGATATACCGGTACTTATTTTGTAATACTGCTGTCACTGAGCACTGGGAACGTAATACACCCTCCTTGTAAGACATGATGATGATGATGACAGTGATGGTGATTAACACTAAGCCTAGATATTTATTATAGTGCACAGTTATAAGTGTAATATTGCAGACGTGTTGGCAAGTTATTGAGAAACTTTTCTATGCCATGTAGTTTCCTTTTATGTAACCATGGCAGTATCATTTCAAAGAATATTTATACCAGGGCTTAGAATAATGGCTGGTCATCAGACAATGTCTCGACAGAATTAGTACTTGTCCAGTCAAATATTTGCCTTGCCTGCCATTTTAAACAAAAATGCTGAGCCAGAAACAAGGTATTACCAGCAACTGACCAGCCATTATTTTAGGCTCTGCATAGACTGACAACGAAACCCTGACAACTATGACCATTGCATCAAGACGATTTTGTTGATACTTGTGGTGTACAATATTTGCCAACAAGATATAGTAAAGATAAGATTTATTTTTGTAAGAGAGAAGAAACCATGGATTAGATCATTGCATTAGAATAATGTTGTCAATATAAGATGTATGTGAACGGAAGAATTCATGGATAGGATCCGCAACTACAGAGACATTAGTAAAATATCAGTCAAAAATAATTAACACATAACATATGCCAACCATGTTATTTCATGTTGTTTATGTGTACAGTTAGCAAGTTAGGACACTTGTTTAGTGTAAAAGTTTTTGTATCATAACTCTTCAGTTTTAAAATTTTGTAAGCTATTTTTTGTTCCCCCAGTCGTGTGTTTGTGTGTGGGTGGGTGCGAGTAGAGGGGGAGGCTTTTTTCATCCCGTAATTTTGGAATGAAGTTGAAAAAAGGGTCATGATACAAATTATTTTCCAGTAAAAAATATAGTTTATTAACACGTAAAAAATTGCAAAAGTGCAATCATGACATTACACAGTGGAATAGTAAACAATACAACCCCAAAATTGGTGTCAGTAGGGTATCTGTAGGTCATTGCACTGATAGGATGTCAGTAGGTTATCGGTAGGTTAGCAGTAAGTTGGCAGTATGTTAACGGTAAGTTGCCATAAATAGAATACTGTTTACTATTTCAACGCTTCACATATCCATGAGTTGAAAATCACTCTATGCTAAAGCTGAAAAATTATTTTTGTAAACAATCAAATTAATATACGATATGTGAAAAATTATTTTTGTAAACAACCAAATATACAATTATTCTATCCATTAATACCTCTTACAAAAAAATATAGTTTCATTCATTTTACACTTTTGTAGTTCTTACAAAGTACACAGTTTGTATATAGTTATATAGTATAATTTTGAAAGAGTGATATTGAAAAATAAGCCTTTTCTATAAGCTTAGGCTCCTTTTCAAAATAAATTGTATATTTTTTTATTTAATTTTATCAATCTAACTCAATGTGAAGGTTTGACATTATTAAAAATAAAATGTAAACCAATTAATCAAATCTGTATGCATTTGCCTTGGTTTCTACCTTAAAAATATCAACACTTTGATTTCCAGGTAAGTTTCGTTTAATTTTGAATTTTATCTACCGGTAATCTTAATATATCAAAATACTGTTTTTGAAATCAACATTATGTGAAATCTCGTTAAGTAGAGATTGTCAAAAGGAGAAACTAGAAATTGAATATTCAGAAATATAATAACATTAATACCTAGAGCCTGGGTCATTGAGGGGGTTGTTTCATGATCCATCGACATAGTAGTTATAATAGTCCCCTTCACAGTTCCCTGTGCCACCTTGAAAGGAAGCTGTGCCTTTGCATTGAAGTGAGACATGAGGCTTACAGCCTTGCAATGATAGAGACATGTAAATAATTGTCCAAGGTCTCTATCATTACAAAGTCAACTAATGTCTTGCTTTGATGCAAGAACACAGCTATATATCTTTCAAGATGGCACAGGAAATGTGAAGGGGACTATTGAAAGATACTAATCAATATCCCACCCAAAAAGTCTTGGCACCATACAAAAATCAAAATTGGATTGGCTACGTACAAAAATCCAAATATGAATGTCTACATACAAATAGCAGTCATTTGTTTTCCAAGGTATTAGTATTCAAACACTGCTTTAGAAATCTCTCCACTACGCATGGTTTCAACAGCGGCTAGATACTCTTGCAGCTGAAATGTACGCACACCTAACTGTTCAAAATCAAGATATCTAACACCCATGTCCTTAATGACTTGTATGGCTGGAGTGAAGATAAAAGGGTTAAAACTTGACGTCAAGATTTTTAGTTCCTTTTTGTAGATTTCATTGGGGTTCAACTTCACCTCTGAGCTAGGTAAACAAGCTCCTAATAGAAGAAGTTTGCCGCCATGACGTAACCATTTCAAACTCTGCTCAAAACAACTGGGGTCACCAGTTGTATCTACGACAATATCAAAACCCCATTCTTCATCTTGTTCATTAACTGCATTTCTAGCTTCGGAGATTAAAATATCAGGATTAACAACTTGGTACCCAAAATCCAACTGCTGTGCAATTCGTTGACGGCCTTTTAATACCTCGGATACAACAACTTCTCTGTAACCTCGAAAATGAAGAAATGAAGCCCACAATAAACCTGTGTTTCCTGCGCCACATATAAGAATTTCAACATCAGCCTTCACTGGCCCCAGGAGATCCCAACCATGTAGTACACACGATAATGGCTCTGTGAATAGCCCTTGCTCAAAAGTGACTTGATGAGGTAAGGGGATGACATTCTTGGCCGATAGTCTACAGAACTGTGCCCATCCTCCATTACGTCTGACTCCTATAGTCGCATTTTTACCTTCGATTTTACAAAAGAAGGGCTGACCCTTGAGACAGTAGTCGCACATGTTGCAACTTGTGTATGGGTTGACGACCACCCTGGTGGAGCAATCAGAATTTTTTTACGTACAGTAATGAATTTTTGATTGATGGTAATCTATTGCTCGTAACTTGCGAGAGCTTGTCTCGATCAGAGTGTAAGAAATCTTCACATCGATGAGAATACTTGGATAAAGCAAGGATCACAGCCATAACATGGCATAAGTCTACCATTCACACGAAGCTTCCAAAGGCAAAGTTTTGTGGTTAACCTCAATGAGTGACCAGTTGTTCAATATCACGCGTATCATCAATCACGGGATTCCTGTGGTGTTCATAATGAACCATCCTAGATTTTACAACTGATAAATCCTTTTATGTTCAATCTTATTTAAGGAAACTTGAAAATATTCTTAATATGTAAGGATAATACAATTTATACTAATTAAGAACAAGTCTAATTTGGTTATCGTACCTGTAAAGACGCGTGCCACGAATAAAAACAAAACGGCACTTCGACTAAAGTACAATTTTAAACTCAAAATACCAAATTTTAACTGTAAAAAAATCGTTAGAAATAATGCTATATGTTTTAAAAACATCTCTTACCTATCACCAATAGATACATGTTTAACATCAGCTCCCATTTCTTTCACTATTCCTACAAATTGATGCCCAAGGATTATGGATTTAGAGCATTCAATCTTCCCCTCAAGAATATCGAGGTCCGTTCCGCTAACAGCAGCGTATGTGATCTTGACGATAACATCATTTGCAGACTGTACATGAGGCATTGGTCGAGTTATAACAGATAGGTGGCCATCCCATAGCTGTACGGCGTTATTCATCGCTTAATTTTTTAGGTATAATCAAGGAATATTATTTTGAACTTCTTGTAGAAGCGTCGTATCTGGAAGTGCAGCATACTACGCAGCCGAGCCTTGCCCTCGATTTCGTGCTTCGATACTATCTCTTTCTTTCTTTCTTTCTTTTTGCATTCCATCCAGAATTCTTCCTTTCCCAAATCTTTTATCTTTTCATATATTCACTCATTCATTCCCTTTTATTCCTCCAATCCTTCCTTTCTTTTTTATTTGTCTATTTTTTCTCTCTCGATATTTTGTCTTTTTTATCTCTCTTCCTTCCATCCATTCTTCATTTCCTAAATCTTTTAATCTATCCAATCTTTCCATCCCATTTTTTCACCCTTTTATTTATTTTCCTTTTCATGTTTCTTTCATTTCCCTTCCATTTTTTTTCAGAATATTTTCCTCATTCAGTTGGGTATATCCCAGTAATAGTTTCCTTTACTTCCCAGTTTTCTGGTTTGCTTGGTGCAAGTGTAACTGTATACTATACATTTTTCTCATCAACATTTTATTCAAAATCATAACTTTCTTTTACATATATTTTTATGTTGGAGAAACATCCATAGCGTTTGTGTAACAATGGTTATTTGTAAATTACAGTGTTCTACTCAATTCAAATATTTTCTTTTTTATTTCCAAACAGTGAAGAAAACAAATTAATATGGTTCCCCAACAGATTGTCCATCGGCAAAGAGAAGAAGCAGAGGTAAGACGAATACAAAAACGACCGATAATGTTCTTGCTGTGTGTAGTTCCAGAAAACTTCCTATCTCCCACCCACTCAGGGTAGGCCTAGGATCACTCTGAGGAAAGTAGCTTGTAATACATGCGACAGAACTTAGATATGGAATATTGAATATTATCTATTTGGAGGTCCAAATTCTTTCTGGAGCTACACATCAATCTGATTGGAAAATGAACAAAACTAGCAATAGTTTTAATTATTATAGTGTAAAAACAATTACTTATAATAATTAAACTCCTTCAACTGTATTTTTCATAGCATTAATTAAATTTTCAAAATCTGACTCCAAACTTAGGATGACACCTGGAAAAAGATATAGAAAAAGATTTTGAATAAAAGTAGGAGGAAAAAGATTTTGAGTTATAGTAAATTCTTCAAAATATATTCAAAAAAAGGAAAGAAAACAAAAAGAAAAGGAAGGGAAAGGGAAAACTGAACAGACCTGTGTTTGCGGTACTTGATGCAATGACACTCACTACAAGTGGCAGATAATTGAAATGAACGACCTAAAAAAATTCACAAATGTATAGTAAGACAGAGCTCTGGAATCATATATAGACCCCTATTCACATGACATCACATCAAAGCAGCTCGATTTGGAGGACAAAACAAATGAATTTTAATCTTCTGAGAATTGGAACCTTTGTGCTCCAAATTGAGCTGCATTCCAATTTTCGGCAAGGATACTTGGCCAATATACATGTACATGCAACTATGACTAAAAAAACAATATTCTTAGTACCTGGTATGATGGAAAAGAGCAAATTATGTTTTTGTTCCTTGATAATCCAAGTTTGCTGGCCTGAAAATAATAAGACCATCATTAGTTTCATTATTATTTAATCAAGTAAGTATGTGTGTGTTATTATATAGTGTAGTGACAAGATCTATATTCTTGGGGCATGTTACTTCACTATCTGCCACGTTGGCTGACTATACAAAGCATTCCTCAAAGATTGTCTTGTTATATCAACCAAGATGGCAGCTCTTTCACTGTTTTTTCAACTGCTGTTCTTTACACCCCAAGAATACCATATTCTATATACTTTTTCTGAGACTTTTTCAACCATGGTGCATTGTGGTTTAGCTAAGGTAAAAACAAGGTGGTAAAAACATCTTTTGTTCAACATGCCTTATATCGCATTGTTTGTACCAAAGCTAGACCTGCTCAATTGTTAAACTCTGAAAAGGCTTATGTCATGTTCATTCTCTTTTCAGTGTTATTATATTTCTTATTTGCTTCTTCATATCATTTTAGAGTGATCTTCACAAACCTGTTCTGTTGCACTTGCAAATATTGCTAGGTAGCTACTACGTAATGCACTAGATGGAGCTCTTGCATCAGCAACTATAAAAATGTCAGGAAATGAGGAAGATATGTTAACACAGAGAAACTATAGTAGTCAAGTAAAACCAAATCTTGGGATGGATTTCACAAATATTTCATCACATTTTCGATATTGACTCAATCAGGAAATAGTTGTTAGATTTACGAGGATTGCTTATTTATCTACCTTTGACGACTGGAACGCCATCTCTATCAGTTACAATGATGGCAAGAACGCCTTCAAATCTGCAACAACAACAATGAATCAAACAATATATACAAGGTGAAACTTGCAAATAAATAAGACAGCTGATTACAGAGATTAAACGTGATCAATACAAATCCAAAAGTTAGTTGAACCTATCAAAGCAGAATTCTGAAAACACACATTATCTTACAAAGGAAAATGGTAACTCCATTAAAGAAATAAAATTTGCAAGAGTTGAGTTAACGTTGATCGTGTGATGATCTCGTGACCTAGCTTATTTTTTCTGACTAGAATTTTACAAATTATTCGCCTTACCTCCTTAAAATTTCCTCAAAATATTGGTGAATTCCCTAGAAAATAACAATATTCTGTAAATACGATAAAATAATTTCCAAAAAGTATTTTAAAGAGTTGAAAATTATTGAGTAATGCCTTTTACCTCCGACATTTTTCAAGAGTGCGCAAAAGTAGTCAGGCGTTCCTTCTGTAGGAAAAAGACTGGCACTAAGCAAATACATTGACGAGGGGGAGGGCCGCAGTGGAATTTTTGACATCGGTAATTTTTTGTTAAAAACAAGTTTCACGTGTCTTTTTTCCGTTTTCTTTATGTCCTTTATATTTTCTTTTATTGAATGAAGTTTTTAGGAAGTTTAAGAACGTTTTTCTTATGTGGTTTGAAATAAAAGATAAAAACAAATAAAGAAAGGCACCGTGCACATTCGCTGTTTTTCCCGCGCTCTTTCGCGCTGTCATATATCTCTTATAATCCTCATTCTGATTGGTTAAAATTATACCCTTGTTTTTGATTGGTTAAAGGTTAGAAGATTTATCCAATCAGAAGGCTCATTAGAAGTTGTCAAAATTTGAAGAAGCAAAGATGCCATGTGAGTTTGACAGGACAGTCCTGGAGAAGAACTGCGTGAAGATCGAGAAGTTAAGGTAAAAATTCCTAGAAATACTGCCAAAAAAGATACCTTTTTGTTAGCAAATAAGTCATATTATTCTCTTCCTAAAATCTGTAGTTCAATCACTTATAGTTTATCTGGAATTAGGCCTTTCTAAATGGATTTCAAGCGCGTTATCAGGCAACCTCGTGGTCCGCCTGTAGAGACTGAAGGTCAAAAAAACTGGAGAAGTTCAAGCGAGGTAAACATTAGGACTTTCTGAAATTAATTTATCTCCTTTTCCAACTTATGATGTGCTTGGAATTAACTTTCTAGTGGATTTGAGTTAGTTTTTTAGGCTAAGAATGCAGAAGCGTCGCTTTGCGCTAAGGTGTGAAGTCTGTCAAAACTCACAAGAAACGTTCATCAAAAACCTTCCAACACCACGAAACCTTTGAATTCTTTTACAAACTTTTGTTTTTTTTGATGTGATACTCAAGTATAAGCATTTTTGGAATATATATTGATAAGAAATCATTCTTATAAACATGTTGGAAGATGGAATTTGATATCTTCACTAATGGTAGCTGTCAACCATCGCTTCCTCTAGAACCAGAGGAATTGTTTTTCTTTGATCAGAAAAGATTTCTTGTCTCAAAAATGCGCTAAAGTTATTTTGGTTTATTTCAGATGATGATGAATGAACTTTGGTAAGTTTGGTAGATTAGGGGTTTAAACTATAAAGGTTAAATGATATTTGATACTACAATCTTGGACAAAAAGGGTTGAGAATTTTTGATCATATCAAAAAAATGGAATTTTCCTCATAAAATATTATCTAAACTAAAATTCCCCCTCCCCCCCAGCACAATGTTGGTTCCATTGGCTAGCACAGTTCCCTCTCGACAGACCCAACATTGTTCTGGGGGGAGGGGGGTCGTTAGAGAGGGATTTAACTGTGTTTTACCCAATATATCCTTAAAAACTAAAAAATTCTCAACCATTTTGTCCAAGATTGTCTGCGATGTGTATATGCTAAAAATCATGAATTCTTCCGTCGAATCACAAAAAAACACATTCACTAACCCATATTTCTTGTTTTACACATCGCACCCTTAACATAATGAGACAAAATGACATTGTACATCCTTCGTAATTCAATATAGGTATGGATTTGTATACAATCTGACTGATACCCGACTGCTACGCATGTTGTAAATTGCATGACGTCACAAAGAATGGCATTTTTTCTTCGAAAAGTAGCGGTAATTCGTTAACCATAGAACTCTAGGGTGTTAATTTGAATGCAAAGATTTTCAAGGAGTACGAATCCCAAGAAGAATCACTCTTAGAACCATCCCACGAAGGAAGAAATGAATTTACCAAACGAAATGAGGCCCTTTCATTAAGTAACATATAGCCTACCTAACGTACAGAAGCTTCTATCAAGGCGAGATTTTACCGTATATTTCAGATATTACTGTTCTACAACGGTTAACTACGGTTAACAAATATACTTTTGTCGGTTTTGATAAAATACGAAAGAAAAAAGCACGGTTCACAACGGTTTACAGCCATCTACACTATATTAAAAAGAATTATTCTAAAATATCTTTTTATCGCGATTTGAATGTTAACCGTTGTGAACCGTGGAAAATTGGCTCCAATCTTGTTGTTTATCGTTATTTTTTAAAGTTTTTAGGTTGTTCTAAAGTTTCTTACTTATATTATGTGCTTTCGTTTGAAATTGATTAAGATATTACACTTATTTGGCCATTAGAGCGACCACGGTTAACAAACCGGAAGTGAAACTGTAATAATGAACCGGAAGTAAACGTTTGAATACTCATTTCAGTACAACAAAATTAAATGCGTCTCATTTACAATTTTTGAGATCAGTATTTTCTTTGTCATCAGCTTTTTGGAAGAAAAAATCGGACTTTCCTTCCGTAGAATTTTAACTTCACAAAAGAGTTGTCTTTCCATCCATTGGGTATTTGTTCCTGGGTCTTACAGGGCTCTTTGCCTTTTTTGTTCCTTTTTTGAGCCTTTATATTAAAATTTTGAAAAATATACACTGATTCTAGACCCATCTTGGCCTCCTTTGCAATATCTACTATTTTGTTGCTTTTTTAGGTAAATGTAAACGGTGTATACCATTTATTCCAAATTATTAGCCTTTCTAAATACCACTTTTTGGACTTCTATCAATATCCACTTTTTGTGACGTCACATTTTCCTTTGCATTTATGACTTAATTCAAATTAATTAATTCAAAAGTAACATTTTCTAGAATCTCTGAGTCTATTTCTTATAATTGACGCCTAATTCCCTTTTAAACTGCATGGCATCTCTTTTAATTACAAATACCATTTCCAGACAATCTTGGACAAAAAGGGTTGAGAATTTTTGATCATATCAAAAAAATGGAATTTTCCTCATAAAATATTATCTAAACTAAAATTCCCCCTCCCCCCCAGCACAATGTTGGTTCCATTGGCTAGCACAGTTCCCTCTCGACAGACCCAACATTGTTCTGGGGGGAGGGGGGTCGTTAGAGAGGGATTTAACTGTGTTTTACCCAATATATCCTTAAAAACTAAAAAATTCTCAACCATTTTGTCCAAGATTGTAGCTTGTGATCTCAGTTTGAGCTGTTAGAGGGAAGGTGTGTCATTCCAGGAATATACATACCTACCTCAGCTCAGGTAGAGGATAGAGAAAGTATTGATATCAGATACCCCTGTTTACAAGAAATAGCCCTCACACCCTTTCAAGCTCCATTCATTATCCATGAGGGAGGTTTGATATATTGTGAAATAGATATTATATACTGCATAAACTTTTCTCAGACCTTCCCAGATATTTTCTAAATCTTTGCAATACACCCCTTCTTATCCCATTAAAATCATATAACCCATTCAAACAGTGACATGGATATCTTCTAGAAGAGCTTCCCCATCCTTTCAGAACAACTATCCACCTCCATGGGGAGGGATGGAAATTGTCTGGAACAACACAGTATACTCTCTCTGACCCTCTCCATACCTTTTTTAGTACATCAATTATTTTCAACTTATATTCAGTAGAGGAATACTCCCCTCAGTTCACCCATAGCAGGGCTTGACTCTGACATACATCTAGTAGTCTCAGACTAGTGAAGGTTTGCTGTGGACTAGTGGGAAAAAGACCTTGGGACTAGTGATTATCCACAGTGACTAGCCCAAGGACTAGTACCTAAAAAAGTTAGTGTTGAGCCCTGCTTATGTACATTTATTTCCACACAAAAATAGAACTAACTATATCAAAATGTGGAGGATGCAAGAGAAAAACCCCTGTGGGTTAAACAAAGCTCTCTTGAAATAAACACTAGAGCTTGTAAACGAATTGTAGAATAAATTTTTGTTATCTCCTTCCAGCTTAGATGAAAACATGAATAAATCAGCCAGTGAACAAGTACGCAAGAGTAGCATAAGCTCTGCTTATGGAGCAGAATCTCCTGTGAGTGATAAAAGTTTCACAAGTCTCAATGATGATGTATTTGGTCCTTCAGAGGTTAGTAAAGAAAAATGAATAAAGTTCATGACACTTCAAACTTTTGGTTGTATATATATAGGGCTGTGTCATTTTATGGTCATGCAAAATCTCCTCTGTCATGATTTCAAATGACAAGAGAATGTACATCAGTTGTGTTCTGAACCATAACTTATTTTTATGATACTCAATATTTGTTATCTATCAGGGCTCAAAATAATGACCAGTCCATTCAAAGTCTGGCCAAATTTGGTACTTAATCAGTCAAATATGGTCTTGAACAGACATGTTGACTGGTCATATTTTGAAAGAAACATATAATATATATGCTGGTTATTTTGACTGGCGTGTAACTGGCCGTTATTTTGAGCACTGTCTATATGACAGTTTCTTTTTATTCCATTATGCTAATATAATTTCTTCCTTTCTTTATAGGAATTAGTCTATGTTACACATATAGAAAGTCCTAGCTTGTTCTGGGCTCAGGTAAGATATTTCTAATATAAATAAGTTATACTACATCCCCCATTCTATAAGCCTATTATTTTAAATTGGAAAGCAGCTCAGTCTATCAAGCCAGAGGCTTATGTTTAATGCCAGAAATTGGAAATAAGTTAATAAGAGATAAGAAATGAGAAGCTAGAAAGAAATGATAGAAAACTTGTTCAGTAGTCATTAGCTTGTGCAGGGGCTCCAAAAAAAATTCCAAGTCCACCTGACAGGAATCGAACCTGTGACCCTTCGGATACTGGTTGGATGCTCTCTTGCTTGGTTGAAATGACAGATATCCTGCATTCCATCTGCTAGGCTTCAGCTGTCCACGTTCAGTTCAGAAGTTAATTTTAGCAGAGGGAAGACAACCAGATAACCTGGAGAAATAACCTTGAAGTATAGGAGAGAACCAACAAGCATATAATCATTAGCAGGTGCTAGTGAGAATAAACACATAACTACAGTGGCGTGAGGTAGCACATTAGTATTGAGCACCACAAAAAGGATTGAAACAGTGAAATGTGATTGATTGAAACATAATTTTGAATTCTTTATCAAAGCAAATATTTTTCACAGCTTGCAGATGATGAAACACAGGAGAAAATAAAAGTTTTAACTGAAAATCTTCAGATATTTTGTGGTAACAGACCACTATTACAAGGGGCACCAATACTAAGAAAGGTAAGACGACATTTCTGTATTGAATATATTGAAAAAGGATATTTTTAAAAGTATTCTCTCTTCTCGTGGCTCTTTTACTTTAAAACAAAAATATGCATCTTATAGCTATGCTTTTCTCAAAACAACATCAAACTTTTCGTTGAAAATACTCTTTTTTACAATTTGCACATGTAAACCTAAAAATAAAATATCCCATGCTAAAAACTTTGACAGGGATATTGGTTGTCAATTTTAAACTTACAGACATTATAGTGATGCTAAAGTTAAAATTAAAGCCACATCTGTTAACGTTACATGGATAATAGTTTTGTAATAATAATCTTCATTGTATTCCTAAGTGTGTCTTTGAGCGAAATAATCCTAATTAGACAGTTAGCATTAAGCTAATATAATCAGTACACATGACCGTTCAACCATGTTGAAATGCAAAAGTAATAATTATGTTTTTTGTTTTTGTTTTTTTTTTATTCTATTTTGTTTAGATTTATGGCAGTATATATACTGGTGATGACCAATGGTACAGATGTAAAATACTTGAAAACTTAGATGATAATAAGGTAAGTTATCATATCAATGAGATATATATACATATAATATAGAGTCAGCTGAAATAATTGAGGTGTTAGTAAAATTTTACCTGCTTTTAGTAAACCTGCTTTTTCCTCATTCGGATGTCTGTCATTTGAATCCTGTACAAAAAAAAGCAAATTAATCTTATGTCAATTCATCATTTTCAAATTTGCACAGTACCATGTGTTCCTTGCCTCATTTCAGAGTCAAAATATTATTTCTCAAATACCAACAGTGTAATAACACATGAATATTCAGCAAAATTGAGGCTAACTCAGTGCAACAGATAGTCATGAGCAACAGAACTTCGAATTCAAAATTGAGATGGATACTCATTACTAACCTGTTGGAATTTAAAAGTTAATCTTGAAATCAATGAAATGTTTGGTAAAGATTCTAGCTATATAAATGTGAAACATGCATTCATTTTTAGCATTGTTGTTTCTTCATGAAAGGTGAAAGTGCACTTTGTAGACTTTGGAAATGAAGAGATATTGCAAGGTAGAGATTTGGTATACTTATCAAAGGAATTGTATTCGCATCGACCGTATTCCAGACAATATCAACTAAATGTAGTCAATGATCCAAAGGACCGAAATTCTGAACTTTTTATTAAGGTGAGTTACAATATTTTTTATCAAACCCTGAAAACTCTGAGCTGATCTAAGTCAGGGCATGACTAACTCGCCTAACAAACCCTGAAACAACCTCTGTCCAGTGTTGATTAAAGTCAAGGTACAGTTTAGTAACCCACATATTGAACCCTGAAACCCTGGGATGATGTAAGTCAGGGCATGCCCTACTCACAGACTGAGGCTTATGCTGTTTTTTTTTTAATAATAAGACTTTCAAGGGTGCACATTGTGCAATGTTTCTATCTAAATCAAATCATGAAAGTTTGAAAGCCAATAACCCAGTATTATTAGCATAATCACTTTTTAAAACTTTTCCAAATTTTTATAGGGTGTCGAGTACATGTCTCTCCTTGTTGCTGATAAGAATTTAACTGCCAAAAGGAATGGTGTGAGCAAGGCTCCAACAAGTAAGAATTATTTTAACTGCCTTGATGTGCGGGATAAAATAGTTATACAATGATTTGTAGGACATACCAAGAATTATCCTAGTTATCCTCTTTGTCACTAGCATTTTTTCATTTACTCACTCACCTGAAGACTTGTGTGTATTCTAAAAACTTCAAGTGCTTCATGGGATATTCCATGGTATGCCACCCAAGACTGTCATATACCTAGCTAGTATATGTATCATTTTGTTTGTATTCAGTTATTACAATACTCCACACTAAAGTTATCAAATTTTAAATGTTCATTTTGTAGGTGCCTGTCCTGTGGATCTTGTCTATTTACAAGACAATGAAGTTAAGAGCATAAACCAAGAAATGATTGATGCTGGGTTTTCGGCACCTCAAGAAGTGCTTGAAGAGAAGCCCTTGACTCCAAAGCCCACCACCACAATCAAACCTGAGGCTAGTCCCTATCAATCACCAGTTACAAGTAACAACCCAAGGACTTTCAATGGTAGTTCAGAATACACTCCTCTCAGGAAGCCTAAAGATACTCAGGTATAAACATTACACTGTCTTCTCAAGTTCAGTTTCTTCAGCTTTGATTTGTGAGTTAGCTGTTCTCTGACAGCGATGAATTAAGCCTGGTTCGCATATGCAACGTTGTAGATGCAAAGAAATTAAGATATGCAAGCGCAGTCTGTACTGCTTAATGAGTACAAAAAATTTTTTTGGGTTAGTGACCATTTTTTGTATCTTTATCAGGATCTGAAGTTGCAAGAACTTGAAGCGACTATCAAGGTTTGTCATAAGCTTACATTCTCTTTTTGAATGTTATAACATCGCTAAAAATAATGAATGTCACTCATTGGTCATGATGTCATCAGCCATCAGTGCAATGACATGTCAGGCAAGTTCCAATTTTGGCAGGACATTGTCCAATGGTCCCTTACATACAGTAGAAAGGACGCAAATATATAAATCATTCATTCTGCTTGATTTTTTAGAATCAAAGCAAAACTATTGACACCCTAAAGCAGATGTGCCGTCAACTGGAAGAAAGTAAAACTTTAGAACTTGATAATAAAGAAAGAAAATTCAGGGAGCAACTGGAAGAAAGTGATAACCAGCTAAATCAGGCAGTCTCCACCAAAGTAAGAGTTGTTTTGCTACTATATTTAATTTGTAAATCTATAAAGCTTTCATTTGGCTGTTGTAGACCCTTTTCACAATAAATTATGACATATTTAGAGCAGCTCATTTGGGAGGGCAAAAAAAATTTTCTTAATCCCCTGAGAATTGGAACCTATTGTTTTACCCTCCAAATTGAGCTGCATTCTGACGTGCTGCAAGGGGTCTATTACTGGGAAGCCCAGGATCAAATTGAAATTTTGAAGTTAAAAGGAGGGAGGGAGTCTGGTGAAACTCGAACCTGGGTCACATTGGTGAGAGATAAGTGCTCTCACAGCTATATATGCCATGCATGTTTTCCATTAGACTTGTCCAATAGACCTTTATCCAAAAAATGTTTGAGTGATCATGACCACGAAAACAATAGTTTCAAGTTAGTCAAGATTATCTTGAAGTTTGATGAATTATCACCTTGACAATTCATGTTCACTCAAGCTAATTTGGGTAAGGACTATTATTTGATTCGACCTATTGAAAACCAAAGCCTCAATCTCCAGTCCAATGTTTGACTATAAGCTAGCTTGGTATCACTGTTGTGCTGTTTTTGATGTTTGTTTTTTGATTCTTAGGTAGGACAACTTGTATCTAAGGTTCACAGTCTTAGAAAAATCAGGTAAAAATTGTCTCTGGAATACTTAACATTGATAGATAAAATCATATCATAGATTGTCTTAGAATCGTACAATTCAAGAGCCAAAAACAAATCACTTCATATAACCATGCTAGTCTGTTGGCATGGTGGTCAAGAACGAATTTCTGTGCCCTATTACTTACAGACTTTACCGGGGTACACGCAGGCTAGCTAGGGAATAATTTGTGGTCTGAAATAGAAACATCCGCAAGGTTATCGATTGTGTTGGGAATCTTATATTTAATTTAGTTTCATAAAATTAATACTGCTTTTGAATTTAGGAAAGAATCGAAGGACAACAGGAATAGTGCTTTGAAATGTATTCAAGATTCTCTCCATCTTCTGCAAGAACAGAAGAAGATTGAGCCTGGGAGAATGGAGGAATTGATTAAGGTAATAATCAAAGCATCACTAGCTTTAAAATATATAATTTTTCTAAAAAATGTGCATTTCCCTTGAGTATTGTTTCTTTGGTTCTTCAGTAACATTTGAACCAGAACATTTCCTCAAATTGATTTGAATAAACCATATCTATTATTTACTTTTTTAAACAAAATGTCATCCCTTCAGGGCTTGAAATAACAGCTGGTCAATGGACAATGTCTGACCAGAATTGGAACTTGTCCAGTCAAATTTTGCAGGTCATTATGACCAGTAATGTTGAGCCAGAAAGAGGTATAACCAAGCTAAAACTAATTGGATGGTCATCATAACCAGTGAATAACCAGCTGTTATTTCAAGCCCTGTTCCCTTGAGTATTATTTTTTCCTTAGGCCAGTGACTGTTGGTGATCCAATTTTAGTATTACCTCAGTTAGTGTAAAATTAATGTAATCCTTTGCATATTGTTTCTGGAGGTGAAAGAGCTGGAAAACCTCCACAGTGGTCTCCAGGACAAAATAAGACAGTGCACAGAAAAGGTAATGAAATGCTTGGCTTTTACTAAAATAAGTTATGTAAGCATAAACATACATGATACACTGGCACAGGTTTTTGATCATTATCTCAAAGGACCAGAGTTGTTTGTGGTGTGAAGTCTGGATTTTTACCTCAAACTGTCAAATTTTTACTGCTTGTGTCATATACGTACTGGCTTGTGTTATATACTGGTTTAAGCCCTGTGGACACCATATGTGAATTGAGTTTGTTTGATGTGTTGTTCTCTCCTGTGCTACGAAGGTTTTCTTTGGGTACTCCAGTTTCCTCCCTCTTAAAAAATCAATATGTGAGTGAGCGTTGTGTGCATAAAATGAATGTAGTAGTTGTGTGTGAGAGTGAAAGGTTTCCTCAGTTAGTGTGAAAGTGCTAGAATGACTAGACACTTGATTAAAATGAAAATACTTTTTAACATGAAATACTCTCTGTATCTGGTTAACCTGCTGTCAATGATATTTTTTAGGATCTGCTTACTGGGTTAGTAGAAGAAAGAAATAAGTCAAGACAAGAGCTGAACCAGGCCATTACAGCTCTTACTAGCTCTGTCGAGAACCTGCAGCTTGATCTTGTAAAAGTCAAATTAGAGGTAAATAATGTTTATGTAGAAATTGAGTGGAGTTTACATTGCACTTGCCTCTCTCCTCTGGGATCTCAGGTTCAATTGTCCTCAACTTAGCACCAATATGTTTACTGCTTAAAATTAATGTCTGCTGTTCTTTTTTTAGGTTTCACTGACTTCCCTTGACTTAAATGTTGGTGACAGCTCTAAAGTATCTGTAAATATCAGTTCCAGTACTCCCAACCTTGAGGTAGTAGAGGAGTATAAAGCATTTCAGGTAAGATTCTCAAAGGTGGGAGATTAAAGGAAAAGGTTTGCACAACAAATCACAATTCGGGGCTAATTAGTCCCCCCTCCCTCAAAGGTTTTGAGGTAAAATTGTTCTGTAGTTTGGTTCTCAATTGCACTATATCACTATGATGTCACAGCTTGTTTACATAGACAAGAAAAATAGAAATTTAGGCTAAATATTCTTTTGTTTGGGATGGTTAGTGTAATATTACAGCTAATTTACATTAGGCATCAGACCAGTATATCCGAGAATTCAAATGTAGTTTTCAAGTCTTAGAGATTTGGAATTTCAAACGAAGCTGTGAAATTCCAATCAAAACATTCGGGTTACTGGTCACGAGTGACGTAAATTAGCTGTATATTAAGCTCTGACTCACTTTCCGCTATATCATAAATCAGATTTTATTTTGATTCAATTTGTTTTGCTATGATTCTTAGTATTCAAACAATAGATTGTTTTGATGTGACATCTTTGTTCAATAAAATATTATTTACGAATAGATAATTCATTTATATTATCATCTTTGTTGTTACGTAGACCAAGAAAGAAGAGGACCTCAAGGAAATGAACACATTGGTTAATGAAAAATGTAGTATGCTTATTGATGTACATAGTAACATTATGAGGGTGCGTTTAAATACTTCAATATATGCTTTATGATTCATGTTAAAGTACTTTTCATAATTATGTGACCTAACTGACTCCAGACGTCTGGAGTTTCCGTCAGTCAAACTACAGATGGGCCAAGTTTATTCTGAAAGAAATTCCAATGCTAAAATGGTTGTTAAGAAATTTCTGCGACTGAACAGCCATTTTCACATAGGAGATTCTTTATCACACACAATGGGAATGAACTTGGCCATTCGTAGTTTGATTGACAGAAGCCAAAGGCCTAGAATAGGTTAGGCTGCAGAATTATGAAAAGTGCTGAATTGCTGAAAAGTTGAATTCTAATGAGGATGATTCTGTATCTGATTTACAGACCTTTCCTGGGTGACTGATTTCTATTGTGTTTGTTGTTTTATTTAGCTTTTAAACCTGAATGAAGAAGTGGATATTAATGAGTCCTGCCCAGCTGGTGTCGCAGAACTCGACAACATAATGGGAGTATTAGAGGCACTTACCCAGGAAGAAATAGCGAAGAGCAAGGTAAGCATGCATGTTACAACATGACCTGCAAAAGTATGACCGGCCATACCGTGTTTTTCTGTTGATTGTGGCATCGCAAGATTTTTAATGGAAAGTTATATATAATGGCAAAACATTGAGGTTGCCAAGGCAAATTAAGAATTGCAAATAAAAAACTCATAAAGAGCAATTACGTAAAGAATAATAAATATTTAATGTGGCAAAGGAAAGCTGGGTTCCCTGTGATCGTAGTAGCACTTCAACCATTCAGAAGTTCTAAATACCAGATACTTATCAGACAAGATTGGTGTTTTGCAAATAGAGGATTTTACATGCCACGCCATTATACCACTTTTAAGTGTTAAGTTAGATCAAATCATGATATATTAATATTGTATTTCTTTTATATATAAGTGTTCAGAAGCAGAAGAAAATTTGCGAGCACATGCTGTAGCTGCATTGATAAATGAGCTACAGAACCAGTTAGCATGTGTGCAAGAATTAAGGTAACAAAGTGAGATAATATTTGCCGTTTCCCCCTTCAAACGTTTTTGAAATAGCTGTATTATTTATACTTACCCAATAGTACTTAGTAATATGCTGTAGAATTTAACAGTCATATTCTCCTTCACAGAAAAATGCTGGAGTACTATAGGAAGTTGCAGGTATAATAAAAGATATTTTTTTCTGAAATGAATATATTCACTACAATATTCGTTCAAGCATTCAGCGGTAAAAAAATTGTGTGCTAGTTTATGTTATCAGTTAAACTTGCTTTGAGAAATCTAGTAAACCATGTCTCAAGATAGATTATTTTTCTTTGGTCATGGAAAATTTCAATTCAAAGTAAATAGATTTAAGATAAAGAATTAAGAGAAAAATATCATATGCCCTTGGCAGGACTCGAACCCACGGTTTCGGTATACTAGTCCGACGTGTTAACCACTACACTACAAGGACCAACCACGCTGGTTACGCAGCCAGGCAATGTTGTATATGTGGCAACTGTGGGGGTCCAGGGCGATATTAATCAATAAAACATGATTTAAGACACGCAAATTCTTTACTGCTTAATGCTTGAACAAATATGGTAGTAATTATAATTTGCAATCAATTTTAATTCATAAATTATTAGTTCTACATAAATTATATTATTATCTTTTCTTAATATTATACTGCTTTTATTTGATGAAAGGAAAATATTAGATGCTCTCTGGATACCAAGCCAGATACTGATCAGGCCCTGGCTGGCAAAAAGAAAATAAATAAAGCAACTACTGTGCTCAAACGCAAGCTTCTTGATGAAGCTGATTTGGAAGAGGTAAAAACTGATACTGGCTTTGAATTTACTGTGGCTTTCTCTGTTCAAATGAGGTGGCATCTTTCTTAACTGTCTTGCAGTAGTGCACTTGTCTCTGGGTCTCTGTTTTGATTCCTGAACTCTGCCAAGGGAATCAAGGGTGGCATAGCAGTAGTGCAGTTGTCTCATCTCTGGGGTATCTTATTCGGTTTCTGGACTAGTCATCACGTGTGGGAATCAAGAATGGTCTAGTGCGCAGTAGTGCACTTGTCTCTGGGTCTCTCAGTTGATTCCTGGGCTTCTCATGACATATTACAAGGGAATCAAGGATGGCATAATAGTAGTAGGGTACTTGTCTCTCACCTCTGTGGTATCTGGTTCAATTCCTGGACAGTTTTTTTTCTTTTCTTTTCCCAGTCAATCTTTTATACGACCTCATCATAATAAATGTATAACAGGGTGGGATATAACAGTATTTTTAGAAATATGGAAGTCATGGAAAGAATTATTTATATATCTATAAAACTGATGATGATACTGTATCTTGATTGAAACACAGGCTGAAGATACCACACCAGAAGACCTGCAAAAGGTACTTAAAATACTTGTATTTGTCATTTGTTATTCCAAGGCTGCAAGTCAGTGCTGAATTATTTATCCATCCATTTATTTATTTATTTATTTATTTCAGTTAAAAGAGGAGCTAAACTGTCTGTATCTTGAGCTACATCAGGCTATTGCCGAGGAAGATACAATTATTGTGAGTAATTAAAATATGATTTGTTACATCAAGGAAAACGCTTCATTTGAACCTCTTCATCTCAACTTTCCCCTTATAATTAATTTCATTTTTTAATTTTTGTATTAGGATAACCTGGCCAACCTGTCAAAAGAAGACTTTCCAGAGCTGTTGTTACAGTATCCTGAACTGGGGATTTCCCATTGTCTGGTATGAAATATGTCACACTTCTTCTCCATTGCTCACTTTTTTGTTTTTCTTTCTTTTCTTTTTCTCTCTCTTTCTTCCTTTCTTACTTTGTCTTCCTTTCTTTCTCTTCTCATTCTGTCCTGCTTGCTAAAACTAATCAGTGCAAATATCCATGATTATTCAACAGCAAACAAATGGTCTTGTTAAAAGTGGTAGAGCATTAAAGCAGTACCCTTTAGAGAAGTTGGCATCTGGTGTTTTTACTTCCTTTTTCTGTGAGAAGAAATGCTTGATCAAGGTACTTAAAACTGACATATAGTTACATTTTTTATGCTCAACTGGGAAACAGGGTTCATAAACCTTGAAATCCTCGAAAAGCCCTGGAATTCAAAACCCATTTTTAGGTGCACTTGAAAAGCCCTTGAAAAGCCTCTATACCTTAAGTTTATTACAATCATCGGTAACCTATTTTTTTCAAAATTCACTTGTTATTTCTATTGTAACTTGAAGTCCACTTATACAACTCTTTAAGAAATGTGATTATAATTGATTTGGGTTTGTGTGGTACAGGAGTATGTCTTGAGGGACACTAATAGCAAGGATCTTTTCCAAAGTCAAGCTGTGGAATTCCATGGTTGTGTTGACAAGCAAGTGATTAATCTAGAGGCAGTCTTCTACAATAAGGTACTACTATTAGGGTACAACCTAATGTATCTATCATTAAAACTGGACCATCCACTGGGTCTGTAACTGGACACCCCAACTGGGTCTATCAATGGACCACTCACCAAGTCTATCACTGGACCACCCAACTGGGTCTATCACTGGACCACCCACTGGGTCTATCACTGGACCACCCAAGTCTATCAATGGACCACCCACTGGGTCTATCACTGGACCACCCACTGGGTCTATCAATGGACTACCTACCGGGTCTATCACTGGACCACCCAACTGGGTCTATCACTGGACCACCCAAGTCTATCAATGGACCACCCACTGGGTCTATCACTGGACCACCCACTGGGTCTATCAATGGACTACCCACCGGGTCTATCACTGGACCACCCAACTGGGTCTATCACTGGACCACCCACTGGGTCTATCACTGGACCATCCACTGGGTTACCCAGTGGTAATTTATTCATAGTCAAAATGTACACAGCACTATCCTATTTGTACTTTGATTACTGTGCATTATCACTTATCGTAAAACAATATATTTTCTTTCAAGAGTGAAAAATTTGGCTACTTACAAGTTCCTTATTATGAATCACTACAAGAATGGCTGACAACAGACCCAACACAAGAGGTATATATACATATATGTTGATACTATTTCTGCAAAGTATAAAGAACACTCACACATGACATCAAATCAGCTCAATTTGGAGAACCAAACAAAAGAATTTCAATCTCCTGAGAATTGGAAACCTATTGTTTTGTACTCCAAATTGAGCTGCATTCTAAAGTGCTGCAAAGAGTTTTACATCATACAGTATATATAATTCCCAAAAGGTCCTAATTTAATGCGCACTTTTGTTTCAGTCCAAGAAGATGATAATGAAGAACATTCTTGAAGGGCTAGAAGGACTTCACAGCTGTAACATCATCCATGGCAGTATTGGCATTGACACTGTGTTTGTTTCATGTGGCGATGATGAAGGACCAAGAGGAATATTGGGACACTATGACTTTACTGAAGAACTGGTAAACTTAAATTATTTTAATGTTTAAATTAATTGGTGTATCTGTTGCCTCTCACCTCTTGGGTCTCCAGTTCAATTTCCTATGTGAGCAGAGTTTGTTAGGTTTCTCCCTTTCTCCAGAGGTTGTTTCAGGGTTTGATCTGTGAGTTAACCATGCCCTGACTTATATCAGCCCAGAGGTTGTTTCAGGGTTCGATCTGTGAGTTAGCCATGCCCTGACTTAGATCAGCCCAGAGGTTGTTTCAGGGTTGGATCTGTGAGTTAACCATTCCCTGACTTAGATCAGCCCAGAGGTTGCTTCAGGGTTCGATCTGTGAGTTAGCCATGCCCTGACTTAGATCAGCCCAGAGGCTGTTTCAGGGTTCTATCTGTGAGTTAGCCATGCCCTGACTTAGGTCAGCCCAGAGGTTGCTTCAGGGTTCGATCTGTGAGTTAGCCATGTCCTGACTTAGATCAGCCCAGAGGTTGCTTCAGGGTTTGATCTGTGAGTTAGCCATGCCCTGACTTAGATCAGCCCAGAGGTTGTTTCAGAGTTTGATCTGTGAGTTAGCCATGCCCTGACTTAGATCAGCACAGAGGTTGTTTCAGAGTTTGATCTGTGAGTTAGCCATACCAGCTTAGCCTACCTTGGTTCTACACTAATTAACTTGTAAAAATTCAGTGGGTGGTTGTTGACCCGAAAGTTTTAACTCTTTTCAACAACCACACACACAACTTCTCTATCATTTTGTAATTATATCTATGTAAAAACTCTATATCTTATTAATAATTAAGCTCTTTTTTTTTGTAAATTAATATTATCAAAGTGTGTGAATAAATAAAAGTCTAAAAGTCTAAAAGCCATGCCCTGACTTAGATCAGCCCAGAGGTTGCTTCAGGGTTTGATCTGTGAGTAAGCCATGCCCTGACTTAGATCAGCCCAGAGGTTGTTTCAGGGTTCAATCTGTGAGTTAGCCATGCCCTGACTTGGATCAGCACAGAGGTTGTTTCAGGGTTCAATCTGTGAGTAAGCCATGCCCTGACTTAGATCAGCACAGAGGTGTTTCAGGGTTCAATCTGTGAGTTAGCCATGCCCTGACTTAGATCAGCCCAGAGGTTGTTTCAGGGTTCAATCTGTGAGTTAGCCATGCCCTGACTTAGATCAGCCCAGAGGTTGTTTCAGGGTTCAATCTGTGAGTTCGCCATGCCCTGACTTAGATCAGCCCAGAGGTTGTTTCAGGGTTCAATAAAATTTGAAGGTTTAATACAATCTTCTTCATCTGAAAGATAATTGAATGAATGTTATATTTTTATCATACTTAGGATTCCAGGGTCTCACAAACTATGAAGAAACTGAACCTTTGCAAAGTTGTTTCTAGAGGTACCCCCAAGTTTGACCTGATGTGTCTGGGTCACTTAATGGCATCTCTTATCCTCCCAGATTGGAAGCCTTCTGGTTCTTTAACAGACTTAAATCAACTGAAAGAGGTTTGTTGATGTTTAACAAGTTCAAGAATATTGCGATATGTTTATCTATTATTAATAGCGTATTCTATGTTCTGCTTTAATGTGACCCATAAAGCATTTTAATTTGCCTCGCTTGCATCAAATTTGAGGGGCACTTTGCATAAACACAATATCATGTTCAGTGAAGGATGACAAGCAATTGTATTTATGCAAAGTGGCCCTCATAACTGTTTATTTTTTTAGGATGCTGGATTAATTTCACTACTTGAGGGGCTTTTATCTGATAAGGAGACATCCATTCTCACTGCCAAAGATAGTCTTACAATGGCTTACTTTAAGGAGTGTGCTGTTCAGAATGGCCATATATCTCCTGTAGATGAAGAGCTTGATTAACATTAGTATTAGACATTCAAGTAAGTAGCCTAATTACTTAACATAAGGTGGGAAAATATTCTCTTCTACAATGAAGGCTGTTCTTTAATCCTGTTAATGTTTACTGTTCATGAAAATAGTATCGTAAAATCCAAGTTATAACCCCTGGGCTTGGAGTGATTGGCAAGTGCTTTTGGGCTTATGACTGAATGGAAAAATGGAGTATGAAAAGGAAATGATTTTACTTTCCAAGTCATTTTTAAATACAAGATACCAGAGTTGGCCTTACAATTGGAGGGATATATAACGAGGAAGGATATTTGCGTTAGTGGTAGCTGTGTCACTTGTGGGCATATAACCAGGGGCTTCTAACTTAGATTTTATGGTAAAGACCCCTAACAGAACTTCGTAAATGCTTTGTTTTGTCCTCCAAAATGAGCTGCTTTGACGTCACATGAAAGGAGTCTATAGACCCCTTGCACTAAATTTCAACCTGCGTTCAAAACTGTTACAATAAAATCATTAGAAGTAGAAGTAAAAAAGATATTTAATCTTCAAGTGAAAGGGATTGTTTTGTTTTGACCCCTAGATTGGGAATTAGCGCAAGGGTACAAGGTATCGGTAAACAAAAATTGCAGTTTTTGAAGTCTATTGGAGCAAACTTCATGATGTTGAAAACTTAAGGGCTGGGATATATGTTCCTTGCTACGATGATGATGGCACTGTAGCAGAGCATTCTCATTGGATGAATGATGATCTTAATCATCAGAACATCCAATCATTATTTCAGATTGAATTTTAAGAACAATAATTATATATACTTGTTCCTGTTACATACAAGATTGTTTTATTTAAAGAAATTGTTGTGATACAATCTTAACAAGAAAGGATTATTTTTAAAAACAAAAAGTATTTCAAAAAAACTAGAATAATTTCTATAAATCTACTATTTCACAGCTTAAGTAAAACCACTCTAAGATCTAGTAACCTCTGTTATGTGGCTCAAAAAAATATCCGTTCTCCACCATGGAGAAAATTGGAAATTCCCAGGGGTTACGGAAAAGAAAAGTGTTGAGAAAAAAAAAGGTTTGAGTGGAAGAAAATTGGAAATTCAAGAGGGGAGGGGAGCTGAGGGGATCTTTTTTTCAAATATCCTCCATGGTGGGGTAGGGATACTTTTGGAGCCACATATTAGTCTATTATTTCACAGGTTAAGTAAAAGCAAGGCTGGTTCGTAATCAAATAACATTACAATTCACAAAATGTGACATTTAGATGCTGGTAATGTTTTCCCATTTCAAATCCCATGTCATTCCCCAGAGTATCATTTCTTTGTTTAACGGTTGTACATGAGAAGACACATGAATATGGATACAACTCAAACAAAGAATCTTATTCTCAAGACCATCTGTCATTCCCCAGAGTATCATTTCTTTGTTTAACGGTTGTACATGAGAAGACACATGAATATGGATACAACTCAAACAAAGAATCTTATTCTCAAGACCATATGTCATTCCCCAGAATATCATTTCTGTGTTTAATGGTTGTGCATGAGAAAAAACATGAAATATGGATACAACTCAAACAAAGAATCTTAATCTCAAGACCATCTGTCATTCCCTAGAGTACCATTTCTTTGTTTAACCGTTGCGCATGAGAAAACACATGAATATGGATACAACTCAAACAAAGAATCTTATTCTCAAGAGAATGACATGTGGTCTGAAATGGGAAAACATTACACCCAAGCTAAAGAAGTCTAATTTCTAGCTCTATTTTTGCAGAATTTATAGTAATACTAGAATCCAAGGTTTGTTTGATATTTATATTTAAGAAGTAAGTATAATACCTTGTGTGAAGAAACTATTTTGATGGTATATATATATATATGTTTGTAAATTTATTTAAAGCATCAATAGAAACTTTACAATTAAACTTACAATCATTCATGTATATTGAAAACATGAAAAGATATTGAGAGAAACATACTTGTCTTTCGAGGGCCGTTGTCTAAAGACCTGTTTACACTAGCAACTTTGTTGTGCGACTTGAGTGGCAATTATATGGCGATTTCAAAGCAATAGATCACAGCTATGTTGCCGCCAATTCAAAAATTATTGAAATTTAGTGCAACTCACTGCGATTTGGGTCGCGATAAAATCACCATTGAAATCACGTGCAAGTTGTGCGATAAATTTGCTAGTGTAAACGGGCCTTAAGACCTAATATAATCAATGTCTACTTATCCCATTCCAGGAACTTCTTGAAAAAGAGCGGCCAAAAAATATAAAACTCACGCTCTTAAAACCAAGTTTAATCAAAAAATGATCAACATGGTTGAAATCTGTTTGAAATATAAATAAGAGGTGTTTAGTGAACACGGTCACAAAGGTCCCCTGGTACCTTGAGCTAATTCTAATTCAAATATACTGACATTCCATTCCAACGGCTTAGCCAATCATGGCTCAAGTTCTAAAATCAAGAACTTAATCATAGTGTTGAATGTTAGAGAAAAGCCATTGGCTCATTGTTTATTATATTTGGTGAGAAATCAACAGGGTGGCCTGTCATGGGCCTGTCTCCTGATTGGCTTAAATAAAAAAAATGGAATAGAATGTCTGGCTGCAGTAAGCAGCCATTAGTGGGGAGGGATTTTAATACTGACACTTAAAGAGCGGCTGCGAAGGAGACTACAGTATCATAGAAAGGCATTACTAAAATAATTTTTTTTGTCACTTTACCGTAAGTTACCACATTGTTCACAATCACAGTTGTTTTTAATGTAATCATCAATGGGTTTAGCAGCATCCTCTCTTCCAATTTTCTTGAGTTTATCACTCAGGTTGAGCAAGGTACTGTTTCCTTGTTCCTGAAGTAATTCTTGTGTTGCAGGATTTTTTAAGTTCTTCAGATAGTTTATTTCTTCTAGGGTATATCCATAAGCATCAGCTAGGGAGCGTATATCTCCACCAAGAGGACGGTCAGGCTCAAGTTTAATGATTAATTTTCTTTTCAATTTATCTGGTAATGCTTCACCTATTGTATTGAACTTGAAGCATTTCGATTCCTCTTGGAAAACATTTGCAGAGTTTTTTCCTTTATCTGTTAATGCTTCATTTATTGTATCAAACTTGACGCTTTTTGGTTCCTGTTGGAACACATTTGCAGAGATTTTTTCTGGAAGAAAAAAATTTGAAGAATTCTTATAATTTTCAAAAAAATCACTTATCAAAACTTGAAACAACCTCTGGGCTGATCTAAGTCAGGGCATGGCTAACTCAGATCAAACCCTGAAACAACCTCAGCTCTGGGCTGGGCTGGTCAAAGTCAGGGCATGGCTAACTCAGATGGAACCTAAAACAATATTTTGAGTCCTCGCCACACAGACAATCTATAGACAAAATTAATGTTTAGCACTTTTTTTTCCAACATACCTTCTTTTTCTATCTTGTATCCAGTCACTACTGTTATCTGTTTTGGTACTACAGAGAGAGAAAAGGGAGTATGTAAGATGTTAGTGTTTTGTTGCACTTGTCTCTCTGTTGAACATCAACCTTGAGGCTGAACAAGAGATCCTTTTTAAAGAATAAGCACTAATGCATGCTCTAATTGGCCGAAATACCATATTCTCAACATTCCATAATATGTTTAGGTCAGAATATCTTAAAAAGAAAACTCTAATTCCTTAAATATATATCTTGGTATTTGTGAATATCCTAACCTGTGAATCAAGATTAACATGTGCCATTTCTGAAACAGGGAAGTATGGGGCATTTTGCTTTAATTTGGTACATTAATGTTGATATTACACCACTGAATATAAACTTACCTGGAGCATCACTGGGATGAATGGTTCTGTCAGGCTCATCTGTCACTAAAGCATCTATCGTCAATAAAATATTGCATTAAATTTAATGTTGAAACTCTGTGTTACCTTGTGATTCTCTAGCCTGCATCATATCTGGATGAACTATGGTTAAGTCCAGACTAAACCGTAGTTTGTCCGGATGTGACGCAGGCTAGTGATTCTCCCACTATTAGAATTTTGAAATTTATGGTTAACAGCTGGCTCTCTTTGTTTTCCTGATCTGCACTGATTCGTTACTTCATACACTAAAGGTGTGGACACAAGTTGCAACATTGCACACAATATTGCAGGCAAGGTTGTTGAAGTAGGATCTTTTTTAACTTCAGCAACATTACATGCAACAAAGTGTGTGGTGTGACATGGCTCGTGACATTGATTGCCTTCAACATTGTGTGCAATGTTGCACTGTGTGTCCGTAGCTCAAGTTTGACCAAACATTTCCTTATGACTGTAGAAGAAAAGGAAAACTTCTCATTCAAAGAAGAAAGGGCTTAAAAAACATGACCTGAATCTTAGCTTTGAGATTGATCATTTTCTTTAAACACAATGAAATAAGACTTGGTGGATCAAGGGATTTTTATAGTACCATGAACCATGAAAATGATTCCTTTGAGTGAACAAACAAGCACCTCTACTCCTGTATCGTATAACATCAAGCTATGTATTTGAATCTCATAGTATGTACCTTTTTTTCCATTCTCTTCATTGCCATTATTCCCTTCAGCACCACCACCAGCAGGAAATAAATCTGCAAATGGTTTGAAAAGTGATGTTGAATACTATTGGAAATTATGAAATAACTGTTATCTGGCAGTCCGGTCTAAAAATGCCTTTAATATTTGGACGGAAAGGTGGTTTCCCAAACCCAAAGCTAAAGAAGCTTGAAATACAGCCTCTGGAGTTAGGGTAAATGTTTTCACTTTCATAATTATTGGAAATAGCAGAGGGGATATACCTGGTTTCTCAGTATCGCCATTGTTAGTGATGGGACTATCCTTTTCATCTTTGGGTTTAACATCTGAAATAATTGATGAAATTATTAATGATTTGAGCCCTATCATGTGACATATCACTCTTGGGAATTGAGGGTGGTGTAATGGTAGTTAACTCTCTAAGGCCCAGTTCAAATGTCAAACTTCATTTTGCTGAATTGGATACCATTAATATCGACAAATTCCTACTAGAAGTCATACCTAATTCAGTTGATCCAATTCAATATTTTGAAGCCAAGCATTTTGGGGGGAAAATACATCTAATCTGAATACATCAAACGTTGTTTGAATCAAAGTCAATCCAAAGTGGTGATTCCAAATGGCTCCAGTCGATCTTAATGGCTGTGTAGACCTTAAGTTAATACAAATATTCGAACTGTTGATTCAGACGTCATACTTCTTATGAACTTGATTCATGGTATTTGGTTCAGTTGGTTTGGTGCAAAGTTCCACATTTGAACTGAGCCTAAATGTCACTAAATAGTACAACTATTTCATCAGTGCTATCTAGTTAACAATTATTAGTCATCGAGTCCGAATGGTCTAAGAGTCAATAGCCCATAAGGCTTTCAGCCTCATGAGCTATTGACTCATAGGCCATGAGGGTGAGAGGTCTAATTGTTTTAGTAAAAACCTACTAATCGGTCCAATAAAAGGATGCAAAAAGTTTTGAATTTTGCTTTAAATATGTTTTTTTTGGGTTTTCGCTACTAGAGGTCTATCACTAATAGACCCCTAGTAGCTCAGCCAATCACAGGGCTCGATTGGTGATAGACCATTAGTAGGTTTTTTCTAATACAAATTATAGCTTGTTTAGTACTGTTTGTGGATATAGTGTTTGAACTCATGTTGAAAATGGCAGTAGGCAGGTACTGGTGATTTACCTGATTTCCCATTGTTAGGGTTTTGGCTATCGTCATCATTACCTGGTGATAATTGATAACTTATTAGAAATAGACTATATATAACCCTAAAACCAAACACTGTTTAAAATAGATCTCATGTGAACACTTACTTTCTGGTGGTTTTTTGGTCTCTATCAAAAAAAAAATGATTTTAATTAATTTTTAGGTACCAATCACTTCAACATTGTATAGAGTGAAATCACTTAACCCGTGAAATAGACACAAAAGAAAACAATGGAATCACAGCCTACTAAAGTGGCTTCGTTTAATATCTATTATTCATGGATTTAGTAGTTTCTCTCTATATATTCACCTCAATCTTCCCTCTACGTAATAATAATAGATCAGTCAGTGGGTTAGAAATATCAGTAGTCATCTGGTCAGTCATGCCAGTCAGTTGGTCAATAATCAGTCAGTCAGTCGGTTGGTCAGTTACACAAGTCAATCATATATAGAAGAAGGAAATGTGTGTTCATTTGAACGTTAGAGATAATATATCCTACCGGATTTAACTTTCAAGTTTTTTGGAGTTAGAAACACAGGATAAAGTGTGCAATCACTCTTGATATCAAGCACGCCCACAACATACGGTTTTCCAGATAATCGATCATAGGCAATTACTGGTGCTCCTTTGGCTGTTTTAACTTGAAAACCTCTTTTGCTGACAGTTGCTAACTTATAGTCATTGTTCGAATATTTGTCTTGAAATATCAATTCAACAAGTTCTTTTCCTTCAAAGGCATATGCACGTAATGTTTGGAGCATTGGAAGAGTCTTGTAGATGGTACCATCGTCAACTTCTAGAAAACCCGCCTCGCTCAAACCTTTAAAGAATACGAATGACACATGGTCATCCACAGAACTGATCACCTCGTAGACCTCTTCTCTATGATCATGGTGGTCTATATGACTCGGATATTGAGAACAGTATCGGTCAGCAACTATTTTACTTCCTTCACGATTCCACTGGGAGCTTCTGAGCACCGAGGAACTTGTAATGAACATGTGAGAGTTAGTTTCTTCATTTTTCTTCATTTTTACTCCGAATCCAAGCTCTTCTTTCACAATTTCACCACTACTATCAATCTCTAATACTCTAACCAACGCTTTTTTTTCATTTTTGTTACTTCTCTCTAAGAAACTCATTTTTCTAAAAATCTTTAGATCAGGAACCTGACAAGAACGATTTTAGATTCTTTCCCGGAACCGGCGATGCTAGCGCTAAGACGGAATTCTTCTCCAGGCCTTTCTCGAACTCGATATATGTAAACATTGGGCTTCCTGTGTTGTACAACGAGAAGGGCCATTTTCAAATCTCTCAAAAAACATAAGAAATTTTAATGGCAGGAAAAAAGGTTATTTTTGGCCACTTTCAGCCAAAAAGCATGGACCACAGCCCATGGTTCTGACTGAGTTTGGTTCATTTTCACCACAGGTAGCCCAAGTTCTCTACTTACAGGTCACCTTTGCAATAGCCATTGTGAATGAAATTCCTAGCACAAAGCATGACAGGAAAGTGAGTCCTTGCGCTTCTTTGGCTCCTCTGTAACTCCATTTGACAGTTTTTCCTCCTTATTTTCTATGGAAATAAAAGTATTTCAACACACGAAAATAACAGAGTAATTCTTTTCTCATCTTTGATTTCCTCATATTCCATTTTAAAGGAAAAACTTTCCCAGAGTGCTTTATGAGTTTTGACGCACATTACCTAAGACGTTTCATCTGACCCCAATAACCAAGATGTATATTTTCAAAAATGAATCCCGGTTTTTGATCAAAATCATGGACTTTAGCCCATATTTTGATAGCATTCTCTTTCTTTTCATACTTTTCTACATCCAAACCATCTCGTGTATGTTTTCAAATTCAACTGTTCCATGGTGAAATTTAAAAAAAAAAGAATGGTTTTTTATTTACAAAAATGAAATATAGCCCATGCTTCTTGCCTGAAAATGCTCAAAAATCACCTATTTTCTATCCTTAATAAATAATTCATATTTTTTGGAAAGGTGTAAAAATGGTCCAAAATCGATCAAAACCATGGGCTATAGCCCATGCTTTTTGCCTGAAAATGGTCGAAAATCACCTATTTTCTATCCTTAATAAATAATAGATATTTTTTGGAAAGGTTTGACAATGGTCCAAAATCGATCAAAACCATGGGCTATAGCCCATGCTTTTTGCCTGAAAATGGTCGAAAATCACCTATTTTCTATCCTTAATAAATAATAGATATTTTTTGGAAAGGTTTGACAATGGTCCAAAATCGATCAAAACCATGGGCTATAGCCCATGCTTTTTGCCTGAAAATGGTCGAAAATCACCTATTTTCTATCCTTAATAAACAATGGATATTTTTTGAAAAGGTGTGAAAATGGTCCAAAATCGATCAAAAGCATAGGCTATAGCCCATGCTTTTTGCCTGAAAACGGTCGAAAATCACGTATTTTCTATCCTTAATAAATAATGGATATTTTTTGGAAAGGTGTGAAAATGGTCCAAAATCGATCAAAAGCATAGGCTATAGCCCATGCTTTTTGCCTGAAAATGGTCGAAAATCACCTATCTTCTATCCTTAAAAAATAATGGATATTTTTTGAAAAGGTGTGAAAATGGTCCAAAATCGATCAAAAGCATAGGCTATAGCCCATGCTTTTTGCCTGAAAATGGTCGAAAATCCCCTATTTTCTATGCTTCATAAACAATGGATATTTTTTGGAAAGGTGTGAAAATGGTCCAAAATCGATCAAAAGCATAGGCTATAGCCCATGCTTTTTGCCTGAAAATGGTCGAAAATCACCTATTTTCTATCCTTAAAAAATAATGGATATTTTTTGAAAAGGTGTGAAAATGGTCCAAAATCGATCAAAAGCATAGGCTATAGCCCATGCTTTTTGCCTGAAAATGGTCGAAAATCACCTATTTTCTATCCTTAAAAAATAATGGATATTTTTTGAAAAGGTGTGAAAATGGTCCAAAATCGATCAAAACCATGGGCTATAGCCCATGCTTTTTGCCTGAAAATGGTCGAAAATCACGTATTTTCTATCCTTCATAAATAATGGATATTTTTTGGAAAGGTGTGAAAATGGTCCAAAATCGATCAAAAGCATAGGCTATAGCCCATGCTTTTTGCCTGAAAATGGTCGAAAATCACCTATTTTCTATCCTTCATAAACAATGGATATTTTTTGGAAACGTGTGAAAATGGTCCAAAACCGATCAAAACCATGGGCTATAGCCCATGCTTTTTGCCTGAAAATGGTCGAAAATCACCTATTTTCTATGCTTCATAAACAATGGATATTTTTTGGAAAGGTGTGAAAATGGACCAAAATCGATCAAAAGCATAGGCTATAGCCCATGCTTTTTGCCTGAAAATGGTCGAAAATCACCTATTTTCTATCCTTAAAAAATAATGGATATTTTTTGAAAAGGTGTGAAAATGGTCCAAAATCGATCAAAACCATGGGCTATAGCCCATGCTTTTTGCCTGAAAATGGTCGAAAATCACCTATTTTCTATCCTTCATAAATAATGCACATTTTTTGGAAAGGTGTGAAAATGGTCCAAAATCGATCAAAAGCATAGGCTATAGCCCATGCTTTTTGCCTGAAAATGATCGAAAATCACCTATTTTCTATCCTTAATCAATAATGGATATTTTTTGAAAAGGTGTGAAAATGGTCCAAAATCGATCAAAAGCATAGGCTATAGCCCATGCTTTTTGCCTGAAAATGGTCGAAAATCACCTATTTTCTATCCTTAAAAAACAATGGATATTTTTTGGAAAGGTGTGAAAATGGTCCAAAATCGATCAAAAGCATAGGCTATAGCCCATGCTTTTTGCCTGAAAATGGTCGAAAATCACCTATTTTCTATCCTTCATAAATAATGGATATTTTTTGGAAAGGTGTGAAAATGGTCCAAAATCGATCAAAAGCATAGGCTATAGCCCATGCTTTTTGCCTGAAAATGGTCGAAAATCACCTATTTTTTATCCTTCATCAATAATGGATATTTTTTGGAAAGGTGTGAAAATGGTCCAAAATTGATCAAAACCATGGGCTATAGCCCATGCTTTTTGCCTGAAAATGGTCGAAAATCACCTATTTTCTATCCTTCATAAATAATGGATATTTTTTGGAAAGGTGTGAAAATGGTCCAAAATCGATCAAAAGCATAGGCTATAGCCCATACTTTTTGCCTGAAAATGGTCGAAAATCACCTATTTTCTATCCTTCATAAACAATGGATATTTTTTGGAAAGGTGTGAAAATGGTCCAAAATCGATCAAAACCATGGGCTATAGCCCATGCTTTTTCCCTGAAAATGGTCGAAAATCCCCTATTTTCTATGCTTCATAAACAATGGATATTTTTTGGAAAGGTGTGAAAATGGTCCAAAATCGATCAAAAGCATAGGCTATAGCCCATGCTTTTTGCCTGAAAATGGTCGAAAATCACCTATTTTCTATCCTTAAAAAATAATGGATATTTTTTGAAAAGGTGTGAGAATGGTCCAAAATCGATCAAAAGCATAGGCTATAGCCCATACTTTTTGCCTGAAAATGGTCGAAAATCACCTATTTTTTATCCTTCATAAATAATGGATATTTTTTGGAAAGGTGTGAAAATGGTCCAAAATCGATCAAAAGCATAGGCTATAGCCCATGCTTTTTGCCTGAAAATGGTCGAAAATCACCTATTTTCTATCCTTAATAAACAATGGATATTTTTTGGAAAGGTGTGAAAATGGTCCAAAATCGATCAAAACCATGGGCTATAGCCCATGCTTTTTGCCTGAAAATGGTCGAAAATCACCTATTTTCTATGCTTCATAAACAATGGATATTTTTTGGAAAGGTGTGAAAATGGTCCAAAATCGATCAAAACCATGGGCTATAGCCCATGCTTTTTGCCTGAAAATGGTCGAAAATCACCTATTTTCTATGCTTCATAAATAATGGTTATTTTTTGAAAAGGTGTGAAAATGGTCCAAAATCGATCAAAACCATGGCCTATAGCCCATGCTTTTTGCCTGAAAATGGTCGAAAATCACTTATTTTCTATGCTTCATAAATAATGGATATTTTTTGGAAAGGTGTGAAAATGGTCCAAAATCGATCAAAACCATGGGCTATAGCCCATGCTTTTTGCCTGAAAATGGTCGAAAATCACCTATTTTCTATGCTTCATAAATAATGGATATTTTTTGAAAAGGTGTGAAAATGGTCCAAAATCGATCAAAAGCATAGGCTATAGCCCATGCTTTTTGCCTGAAAATGGTCGAAAATCACCTATTTTCTATCCTTAATAAATAATGGATATTTTTTGGAAAGGTGTGAAAGTGGTCCAAAATCGATCAAAAGCATAGGCTATAGCCCATGCTTTTTGCCTGAAAATGGTCGAAAATCACCTATTTTCTATCCTTAAAAAATAATGGATAATTTTTGTAAAGGTGTCAAAATGGTCCAAAATCGATCAAAAGCATAGGCTATAGCCCATGCTTTTTGCCTGAAAATGGTCGAAAATCACCTATTTTCTATCCTAAAAAAATAATGGATATTTTTTTAAAGGTGTCAAAATGGTCCAAAATCGATCAAAAGCATAGGCTATAGCCCATGCTTTTTGCCTGAAAATGGTCGAAAATCACCTATTTTCTATCCTTAAAAAACAATGGATATTTTTTGGAAAGGTGTGAAAATGGTCCAAAATCGATCAAAAGCATAGGCTATAGCCCATGTTTTTTGCCTGAAAATGGTCGAAAATCACCTATTTTCTATCCTTCATAAATAATGGATATTTTTTGGAAAGGTGTGAAAATGGTCCAAAATCGATCAAAAGCATAGGCTATAGCCCATGCTTTTTGCCTGAAAATGGTCGAAAATCACCTATTTTTTATCCTTCATCAATAATGGATATTTTTTGGAAAGGTGTGAAAATGGTCCAAAATTGATCAAAACCATGGGCTATAGCCCATGCTTTTTGCCTGAAAATGGTCGAAAATCACCTATTTTCTTTCCTTCATAAATAATGGATATTTTTTGGAAAGGTGTGAAAATGGTCCAAAATCGATCAAAAGCATAGGCTATAGCCCATGCTTTTTGCCTGAAAATGGTCGAAAATCACCTATTTTCTATCCTTCATAAACAATGGATATTTTTTGGAAAGGTGTGAAAATGGTCCAAAATCGATCAAAACCATGGGCTATAGCCCATGCTTTTTCCCTGAAAATGGTCGAAAATCCCCTATTTTCTATGCTTCATAAACAATGGATATTTTTTGGAAAGGTGTGAAAATGGTCCAAAATCGATCAAAAGCATAGGCTATAGCCCATGCTTTTTGCCTGAAAATGGTCGAAAATCACCTATTTTCTATCCTTAAAAAATAATGGATATTTTTTGAAAAGGTGTGAGAATGGTCCAAAATCGATCAAAAGCATAGGCTATAGCCCATACTTTTTGCCTGAAAATGGTCGAAAATCACCTATTTTTTATCCTTCATAAATAATGGATATTTTTTGGAAAGGTGTCAAAATGGTCCAAAATCGATCAAAAGCATAGGCTATAGCCCATGCTTTTTGCCTGAAAATGGTCGAAAATCACCTATTTTCTATCCTTAATAAACAATGGATATTTTTTGGAAAGGTGTGAAAATGGTCCAAAATCGATCAAAACCATGGGCTATAGCCCATGCTTTTTGCCTGAAAATGGTCGAAAATCACCTATTTTCTATGCTTCATAAACAATGGATATTTTTTGGAAAGGTGTGAAAATGGTCCAAAATCGATCAAAACCATGGGCTATAGCCCATGCTTTTTGCCTGAAAATGGTCGAAAATCACCTATTTTCTATGCTTCATAAATAATGGTTATTTTTTGAAAAGGTGTGAAAATGGTCCAAAATCGATCAAAACCATGGCCTATAGCCCATGCTTTTTGCCTGAAAATGGTCGAAAATCACTTATTTTCTATGCTTCATAAATAATGGATATTTTTTGGAAAGGTGTGAAAATGGTCCAAAATCGATCAAAACCATGGGCTATAGCCCATGCTTTTTGCCTGAAAATGGTCGAAAATCACCTATTTTCTATGCTTCATAAATAATGGATATTTTTTGAAAAGGTGTGAAAATGGTCCAAAATCGATCAAAAGCATAGGCTATAGCCCATGCTTTTTGCCTGAAAATGGTCGAAAATCACCTATTTTCTATCCTTAATAAATAATGGATATTTTTTGGAAAGGTGTGAAAGTGGTCCAAAATCGATCAAAAGCATAGGCTATAGCCCATGCTTTTTGCCTGAAAATGGTCGAAAATCACCTATTTTCTATGCTTCATAAATAAAGGATATTTTTTGAAAAGGTGTGAAAATGGTCCAAAATCGATCAAAAGCATAGGCTATAGCCCATGCTTTTTGCCTGAAAATGGTCGAAAATCACCTATTTTCTATCCTTAATAAACAATGGATATTTTTTGGAAAGGTGTGAAAATGGTCCAAAATCGATCAAAACCATGGGCTTTAGCCCATGCTTTTTGCCTGAAAATGGTCGAAAATCACCTATTTTCTATGCTTCATAAACAATGGATATTTTTTGGAAAGGTGTGAAAATGGTCCAAAATCGATCAAAAGCATAGGCTATAGCCCATGCTTTTTGCCTGAAAATGGTCGAAAATCACCTATTTTCTATCCTTAAAAAATAATGGATATTTTTTGAAAAGGTGTGAAAATGGTCCAAAATCGATCAAAAGCATAGGCTATAGCCCATGCTTTTTGCCTGAAAATGGTCGAAAATAACCTATTTTTTATCCTTCATAAATAATGGATATTTTTTGGAAAGGTGTGAAAATGGTCCAAAATCGATCAAAAGCATAGGCTATAGCCCATGCTTTTTGCCTGAAAATGGTCGAAAATCACCTATTTTCTATCCTTAATAAACAATGGATATTTTTTGGAAAGGTGTGAAAATGGTCCAAAATCGATCAAAACCATGGGCTATAGCCCATGCTTTTTGCCTGAAAATGGTCGAAAATCACCTATTTTCTATGCTTCATAAACAATGGATAATTTTTGTAAAGGTGTCAAAATGGTCCAAAATCGATCAAAAGCATAGGCTATAGCACATGCTTTTTGCCTGAAAATGGTCGAAAATCACCTATTTTCTATCCTTAATAAATAATGGATATTTTTTGGAAAGGTGTGAAAATGGTCCAAAATCGATCAAAACCATGGGCTATAGCCCATGCTTTTTGCCTGAAAATGGTCGAAAATCACCTATTTTGTATGCTTCATAAATAATGGATATTTTTTTAAAGAGGTGTGAAAATGGACCAAAATCGATCAAAACCATGGGCTATAGCCCATGCTTTTTGCCTGAAAATGGTCGAAAATCACCTATTTTCTATGCTTCCTAAATAATGGATATTTTTTGAAAAGGTGTGAAAATGGTCCAAAATCGATCAGAAGCATAGGCTATAGCCCATGCTTTTTGCCTGAAAATGGTCGAAAATCACCTATTTTCTATCGTTAATAAATAATGGATATTTTTTGGAAAGGTGTGAAAATGGTCCAAAATCGATCAAAACCATGGGCTATAGCCCATGCTTTTTACCTGAAAATGGTCCAAAATCACCTATTTTGTATGCTTCATAAATAATGGATATTTTTTGGAAAGGTGTGAAAATGGTCCAAAATCGATCAAAACCATGGGCTATAGCCCATGCTTTTTGCCTGAAAATGGTCGAAAATCACCTATTTTGTATGCTTCATAAATAATGGATATTTTTTTAAAGAGGTGTGAAAATGGACCAAAATCGATCAAAACCATGGGCTATAGCCCATGCTTTTTGCCTGAAAATGGTCGAAAATCACCTATTTTCTATGCTTCCTAAATAATGGATATTTTTTGAAAAGGTGTGAAAATGGTCCAAAATCGATCAGAAGCATAGGCTATAGCCCATGCTTTTTGCCTGAAAATGGTCGAAAATCACCTATTTTCTATCGTTAATAAATAATGGATATTTTTTGGAAAGGTGTGAAAATGGTCCAAAATCGATCAAAACCATGGGCTATAGCCCATGCTTTTTGCCTGAAAATGGTCGAAAATCACCTATTTTCTATCCTTAATAAATAATGGATATTTTTTGGAAAGGTGTGAAAATGGTCCAAAATCGATCAAAACCATGGGCTATAGCCCATGCTTTTTGCCTGAAAATGGTCGAAAATCACCTATTTTGTATGCTTCATAAATAATGGATATTTTTTTAAAGAGGTGTGAAAATGGACCAAAATCGATCAAAACCATGGGCTATAGCCCATGCTTTTTGCCTGAAAATGGTCGAAAATCACCTATTTTCTATGCTTCCTAAATAATGGATATTTTTTGAAAAGGTGTGAAAATGGTCCAAAATCGATCAGAAGCATAGGCTATAGCCCATGCTTTTTGCCTGAAAATGGTCGAAAATCACCTATTTTCTATCGTTAATAAATAATGGATATTTTTTGGAAAGGTGTGAAAATGGTCCAAAATCGATCAAAACCATGGGCTATAGCCCATGCTTTTTGCCTGAAAATGGTCCAAAATCACCTATTTTGTATGCTTCATAAATAATGGATATTTTTTGAAAAGGTGTGAAAATGGTCCAAAATCGATCAAAAGCATAGGCTATAGCCCATGCTTTTTGCCTGAAAATGGTCGAAAATCACCTATTTTGTATGCTTCATAAATAATGGATATTTTTTTAAAGAGGTGTGAAAATGGACCAAAATCGATCAAAACCATGGGCTATAGCCCATGCTTTTTGCCTGAAAATGGTCGAAAATCACCTATTTTCTATGCTTCCTAAATAATGGATATTTTTTGAAAAGGTGTGAAAATGGTCCAAAATCGATCAGAAGCATAGGCTATAGCCCATGCTTTTTGCCTGAAAATGGTCGAAAATCACCTATTTTCTATCGTTAATAAATAATGGATATTTTTTGGAAAGGTGTGAAAATGGTCCAAAATCGATCAAAACCATGGGCTATAGCCCATGCTTTTTGCCTGAAAATGGTCCAAAATCACCTATTTTGTATGCTTCATAAATAATGGATATTTTTTGAAAAGGTGTGAAAATGGTCCAAAATCGATCAAAAGCATAGGCTATAGCCCATGCTTTTTGCCTGAAAATGGTCGAAAATCACCTATTTTCTATCCTTAATAAATAATGGATATTTTTTGGAAAGGTGTGAAAATGGTCCAAAATCGATCAATACCAAGGGCTATAGCCCATGCTTTTTGCCTGAAAATGGTCGAAAATCACCTATTTTCTATCCTTAAAAAATAATGGATAATTTTTGTAAAGGTGTCAAAATGGTCCAAAATCGATCAAAAGCATAGGCTATAGCCCATGCTTTTTGCCTGAAAATGGTCGAAAATCACCTATTTTCTATCCTAAAAAAATAATGGATATTTTTTTAAAGGTGTCAAAATGGTCCAAAATCGATCAAAAGCATAGGCTATAGCCCATGCTTTTTGCCTGAAAATGGTCGAAAATCACCTATTTTCTATCCTTAAAAAACAATGGATATTTTTTGGAAAGGTGTGAAAATGGTCCAAAATCGATCAAAAGCATAGGCTATAGCCCATGCTTTTTGCCTGAAAATGGTCGAAAATCACCTATTTTCTATCCTTCATAAACAATGGATATTTTTTGGAAAGGTGTGAAAATGGTCCAAAATCGATCAAAACCATGGGCTATAGCCCATGCTTTTTCCCTGAAAATGGTCGAAAATCCCCTATTTTCTATGCTTCATAAACAATGGATATTTTTTGGAAAGGTGTGAAAATGGTCCAAAATCGATCAAAAGCATAGGCTATAGCCCATGCTTTTTGCCTGAAAATGGTCGAAAATCACCTATTTTCTATCCTTCATAAATAATGGATATTTTTTGGAAAGGTGTGAAAATGGTCCAAAATCGATCAAAAGCATAGGCTATAGCCCATGCTTTTTGCCTGAAAATGGTCGAAAATCACCTATTTTCTATCCTTCATAAACAATGGATATTTTTTGGAAAGGTGTGAAAATGGTCCAAAATCGATCAAAACCATGGGCTATAGCCCATGCTTTTTCCCTGAAAATGGTCGAAAATCCCCTATTTTCTATGCTTCATAAACAATGGATATTTTTTGGAAAGGTGTGAAAATGGTCCAAAATCGATCAAAAGCATAGGCTATAGCCCATGCTTTTTGCCTGAAAATGGTCGAAAATCACCTATTTTCTATCCTTAAAAAATAATGGATATTTTTTGAAAAGGTGTGAGAATGGTCCAAAATCGATCAAAAGCATAGGCTATAGCCCATACTTTTTGCCTGAAAATGGTCGAAAATCACCTATTTTTTATCCTTCATAAATAATGGATATTTTTTGGAAAGGTGTCAAAATGGTCCAAAATCGATCAAAAGCATAGGCTATAGCCCATGCTTTTTGCCTGAAAATGGTCGAAAATCACCTATTTTCTATCCTTAATAAACAATGGATATTTTTTGGAAAGGTGTGAAAATGGTCCAAAATCGATCAAAACCATGGGCTATAGCCCATGCTTTTTGCCTGAAAATGGTCGAAAATCACCTATTTTCTATGCTTCATAAACAATGGATATTTTTTGGAAAGGTGTGAAAATGGTCCAAAATCGATCAAAACCATGGGCTATAGCCCATGCTTTTTGCCTGAAAATGGTCGAAAATCACCTATTTTCTATGCTTCATAAATAATGGTTATTTTTTGAAAAGGTGTGAAAATGGTCCAAAATCGATCAAAACCATGGCCTATAGCCCATGCTTTTTGCCTGAAAATGGTCGAAAATCACTTATTTTCTATGCTTCATAAATAATGGATATTTTTTGGAAAGGTGTGAAAATGGTCCAAAATCGATCAAAACCATGGGCTATAGCCCATGCTTTTTGCCTGAAAATGGTCGAAAATCACCTATTTTCTATGCTTCATAAATAATGGATATTTTTTGAAAAGGTGTGAAAATGGTCCAAAATCGATCAAAAGCATAGGCTATAGCCCATGCTTTTTGCCTGAAAATGGTCGAAAATCACCTATTTTCTATCCTTAATAAATAATGGATATTTTTTGGAAAGGTGTGAAAGTGGTCCAAAATCGATCAAAAGCATAGGCTATAGCCCATGCTTTTTGCCTGAAAATGGTCGAAAATCACCTATTTTCTATGCTTCATAAATAAAGGATATTTTTTGAAAAGGTGTGAAAATGGTCCAAAATCGATCAAAAGCATAGGCTATAGCCCATGCTTTTTGCCTGAAAATGGTCGAAAATCACCTATTTTCTATCCTTAATAAACAATGGATATTTTTTGGAAAGGTGTGAAAATGGTCCAAAATCGATCAAAACCATGGGCTTTAGCCCATGCTTTTTGCCTGAAAATGGTCGAAAATCACCTATTTTCTATGCTTCATAAACAATGGATATTTTTTGGAAAGGTGTGAAAATGGTCCAAAATCGATCAAAAGCATAGGCTATAGCCCATGCTTTTTGCCTGAAAATGGTCGAAAATCACCTATTTTCTATCCTTAAAAAATAATGGATATTTTTTGAAAAGGTGTGAAAATGGTCCAAAATCGATCAAAAGCATAGGCTATAGCCCATGCTTTTTGCCTGAAAATGGTCGAAAATAACCTATTTTTTATCCTTCATAAATAATGGATATTTTTTGGAAAGGTGTGAAAATGGTCCAAAATCGATCAAAAGCATAGGCTATAGCCCATGCTTTTTGCCTGAAAATGGTCGAAAATCACCTATTTTCTATCCTTAATAAACAATGGATATTTTTTGGAAAGGTGTGAAAATGGTCCAAAATCGATCAAAACCATGGGCTATAGCCCATGCTTTTTGCCTGAAAATGGTCGAAAATCACCTATTTTCTATGCTTCATAAACAATGGATAATTTTTGTAAAGGTGTCAAAATGGTCCAAAATCGATCAAAAGCATAGGCTATAGCACATGCTTTTTGCCTGAAAATGGTCGAAAATCACCTATTTTCTATCCTTAATAAATAATGGATATTTTTTGGAAAGGTGTGAAAATGGTCCAAAATCGATCAAAACCATGGGCTATAGCCCATGCTTTTTGCCTGAAAATGGTCGAAAATCACCTATTTTGTATGCTTCATAAATAATGGATATTTTTTTAAAGAGGTGTGAAAATGGACCAAAATCGATCAAAACCATGGGCTATAGCCCATGCTTTTTGCCTGAAAATGGTCGAAAATCACCTATTTTCTATGCTTCCTAAATAATGGATATTTTTTGAAAAGGTGTGAAAATGGTCCAAAATCGATCAGAAGCATAGGCTATAGCCCATGCTTTTTGCCTGAAAATGGTCGAAAATCACCTATTTTCTATCGTTAATAAATAATGGATATTTTTTGGAAAGGTGTGAAAATGGTCCAAAATCGATCAAAACCATGGGCTATAGCCCATGCTTTTTGCCTGAAAATGGTCCAAAATCACCTATTTTGTATGCTTCATAAATAATGGATATTTTTTGAAAAGGTGTGAAAATGGTCCAAAATCGATCAAAAGCATAGGCTATAGCCCATGCTTTTTGCCTGAAAATGGTCGAAAATCACCTATTTTGTATGCTTCATAAATAATGGATATTTTTTTAAAGAGGTGTGAAAATGGACCAAAATCGATCAAAACCATGGGCTATAGCCCATGCTTTTTGCCTGAAAATGGTCGAAAATCACCTATTTTCTATGCTTCCTAAATAATGGATATTTTTTGAAAAGGTGTGAAAATGGTCCAAAATCGATCAGAAGCATAGGCTATAGCCCATGCTTTTTGCCTGAAAATGGTCGAAAATCACCTATTTTCTATCGTTAATAAATAATGGATATTTTTTGGAAAGGTGTGAAAATGGTCCAAAATCGATCAAAACCATGGGCTATAGCCCATGCTTTTTGCCTGAAAATGGTCCAAAATCACCTATTTTGTATGCTTCATAAATAATGGATATTTTTTGAAAAGGTGTGAAAATGGTCCAAAATCGATCAAAAGCATAGGCTATAGCCCATGCTTTTTGCCTGAAAATGGTCGAAAATCACCTATTTTCTATCCTTAATAAATAATGGATATTTTTTGGAAAGGTGTGAAAATGGTCCAAAATCGATCAATACCAAGGGCTATAGCCCATGCTTTTTGCCTGAAAATGGTCGAAAATCACCTATTTTCTATCCTTAAAAAATAATGGATAATTTTTGTAAAGGTGTCAAAATGGTCCAAAATCGATCAAAAGCATAGGCTATAGCCCATGCTTTTTGCCTGAAAATGGTCGAAAATCACCTATTTTCTATCCTAAAAAAATAATGGATATTTTTTTAAAGGTGTCAAAATGGTCCAAAATCGATCAAAAGCATAGGCTATAGCCCATGCTTTTTGCCTGAAAATGGTCGAAAATCACCTATTTTCTATCCTTAAAAAACAATGGATATTTTTTGGAAAGGTGTGAAAATGGTCCAAAATCGATCAAAAGCATAGGCTATAGCCCATGCTTTTTGCCTGAAAATGGTCGAAAATCACCTATTTTCTATCCTTCATAAACAATGGATATTTTTTGGAAAGGTGTGAAAATGGTCCAAAATCGATCAAAACCATGGGCTATAGCCCATGCTTTTTCCCTGAAAATGGTCGAAAATCCCCTATTTTCTATGCTTCATAAACAATGGATATTTTTTGGAAAGGTGTGAAAATGGTCCAAAATCGATCAAAAGCATAGGCTATAGCCCATGCTTTTTGCCTGAAAATGGTCGAAAATCACCTATTTTCTATCCTTAAAAAATAATGGATATTTTTTGAAAAGGTGTGAGAATGGTCCAAAATCGATCAAAAGCATAGGCTATAGCCCATGCTTTTTGCCTGAAAATGGTCGAAAATCACCTATTTTTTATCCTTCATAAATAATGGATATTTTTTGGAAAGGTGTGAAAATGGTCCAAAATCGATCAAAAGCATAGGCTATAGCCCATGCTTTTTGCCTGAAAATGGTCGAAAATCACCTATTTTCTATGCTTCATAAACAATGGATATTTTTTGGAAAGGTGTGAAAATGGTCCAAAATCGATCAAAAGCATAGGCTATAGCCCATGCTTTTTGCCTGAAAATGGTCGAAAATCACCTATTTTCTATGCTTCATAAATAATGGATATTTTTTGAAAAGGTGTGGAAATGGTCCAAAATCGATCAAAACCATGGCCTATAGCCCATGCTTTTTGCCTGAAAATGGTCGAAAATCACTTATTTTCTATGCTTCATAAATAATGGATATTTTTTGGAAAGGTGTGAAAATGGTCCAAAATCGATCAAAACCATGGGCTATAGCCCATGCTTTTTGCCTGAAAACGGTCGAAAATCCCCTATTTTCTATCCTTAAAAAACAATGGATATTTTTTGGAAAGGTGTGAAAATGGTCCAAAATCGATCAAAAGCATAGGCTATAGCCCATGCTTTTTGATGAAAATGGTGGAAAATCACCTATTTTCTATCCTTACAAAATAATGGATATTTTTTGGAAAGGTGTGAAAATGGTCCAAAATCGATCAAAACCATGGCCTATAGCCCATGCTTTTTACCTGAAAATGGTCGAAAATCACCTATTTTGTATGCTTCATAAATAATGGATATTTTTTTAAAGAGGTGTGAAAATGGACCAAAATCGATCAAAACCATGGGCTATAGCCCATGCTTTTTGCCTGAAAATGGTCGAAAATCACCTATTTTCTATCCTTAATAAATAATGGATATTTTTTGGAAAGGTGTGAAAATGGTCCAAAATCGATCAAAACCATGGGCTATAGCCCATGCTTTTTGCCTGAAAATGGTCGAAAATCACCTATTTTCTATCCTTAAAAAATAATGGATAATTTTTGTAAAGGTGTCAAAATGGTCCAAAATCGATCAAAAGCATAGGCTATAGCCCATGCTTTTTGCCTGAAAATGGTCGAAAATCACCTATTTTCTATCCTTAAAAAACAATGGATATTTTTTGGAAAGGTGTGAAAATGGTCCAAAATCGATCAAAAGCATAGGCTATAGCCCATGCTTTTTGCCTGAAAATGGTCGAAAATCACCTATTTTCTATCCTTACAAAATAATGGATATTTTTTGGAAAGGTGTGAAAATGGTCCAAAATCGATCAAAAGCATAGGCTATAGCCCATGCTTTTTGCCTGAAAATGGTCGAAAATCACCTATTTTCTATCCTTAAAAAATAATGGATATTTTTTGAAAAGGTGTGAAAATGGTCCAAAATCGATCAAAACCATGGGCTTTAGCCCATGCTTTTTGCCTGAAAATGGTCGAAAATCACGTATTTTCTATCCTTCATAAATAATGGATATTTTTTGGAAAGGTGTGAAAATGGTCCAAAATCGATCAAAACCATGGCCTATAGCCCATGCTTTTTACCTGAAAATGGTCGAAAATCACCTATTTTGTATGCTTCATAAATAATGGATATTTTTTTAAAGAGGTGTGAAAATGGACCAAAATCGATCAAAACCATGGGCTATAGCCCATGCTTTTTGCCTGAAAATGGTCGAAAATCACCTATTTTCTATCCTTAATAAACAATGGATATTTTTTGGAAAGGTGTGAAAATGGTCCAAAATCGATGAAAAGCATAGGCTATAGCCCATGCTTTTTGCCTGAAAATGGTCGAAAATCACCTATTTTCTATCCTTACAAAATAATGGATATTTTTTGGAAAGGTGTGAAAATGGTCCAAAATCGATCAAAACCATGGCCTATAGCCCATGCTTTTTACCTGAAAATGGTCGAAAATCACCTATTTTGTATGCTTCATAAATAATGGATATTTTTTTAAAGAGGTGTGAAAATGGACCAAAATCGATCAAAAGCATAGGCTATAGCCCATGCTTTTTGCCTGAAAATGGTCGAAAATCACCTATTTTTTATCCTTCATAAATAATGGATATTTTTTGGAAAGGTGTGAAAATGGTCCAAAATCGATCAAAAGCATAGGCTATAGCCCATGCTTTTTGCCTGAAAATGGTCGAAAATCACCTATTTTCTATCCTTAAAAAATAATGGATATTTTTTGAAAAGGTGTGAAAATGGTCCAAAATCGATCAAAAGCATAGGCTATAGCCCATGCTTTTTGCCTGAAAATGGTCGAAAATCACCTATTTTTTATCCTTCATAAATAATGGATATTTTTTGGAAAGGTGTGAAAATGGTCCAAAATCGATCAACACCATGGGCTATAGCCCATGCTTTTTCCCTAAAAATGGTCGAAAATCACCTATTTTCTATCCTTCATAAATAATGGATATTTTTTGGAAAGGTGTGAAAATGGTCCAAAATCGATCAAAAGCATAGGCTATAGCCCATGCTTTTTGCCTGAAAATGGTCGAAAATCACCTATTTTCTATCCTTCATAAACAATGGATATTTTTTGGAAAGGTGTGAAAATGGTCCAAAACCGATCAAAACCATGGGCTATAGCCCATGCTTTTTGCCTGAAAATGGTCGAAAATCACCTATTTTCTATGCTTCATAAACAATGGATATTTTTTGGAAAAATGTGAAAATGGTCCAAAATCGATCAAAAGCATAGGCTATAGCCCATGCTTTTTGCCTGAAAATGGTCGAAAATCACCTATTTTCTATCCTTAAAAAATAATGGATATTTTTTGAAAAGGTGTGAAAATGGTCCAAAACGATCAAAACCATGGGCTATAGCCCATGCTTTTTGCCTGAAAATGGTCGAAAATCACGTATTTTCTATCCTTCATAAATAATGGATATTTTTTGGAAAGGTGTGAAAATGGTCCAAAATCGATCAAAACCATGGCCTATAGCCCATGCTTTTTACCTGAAAATGGTCGAAAATCACCTATTTTGTATGCTTCATAAATAATGGATATTTTTTTAAAGAGGTGTGAAAATGGACCAAAATCGATCAAAACCATGGGCTATAGCCCATGCTTTTTGCCTGAAAATGGTCGAAAATCACCTATTTTCTATCCTTAATAAACAATGGATATTTTTTGGAAAGGTGTGAAAATGGTCCAAAATCGATGAAAAGCATAGGCTATAGCCCATGCTTTTTGCCTGAAAATGGTCGAAAATCACCTATTTTCTATCCTTACAAAATAATGGATATTTTTTGGAAAGGTGTGAAAATGGTCCAAAATCGATCAAAACCATGGCCTATAGCCCATGCTTTTTACCTGAAAATGGTCGAAAATCACCTATTTTCTATCCTTCATAAATAATGGATATTTTTTGAAAAGGTGTGAAAATGGTCCAAAATCGATCAAAACCATGGGCTATAGCCCATGCTATTTGCCTGAAAATGGTCGAAAATCCCCTATTTTCTATCCTTAAAAAACAATGGATATTTTTTGGAAAGGTGTGAAAATGGTCCAAAATCGATGAAAAGCATAGGCTATAGCCCATGCTTTTTGCCTGAAAATGGTCGAAAATCACCTATTTTCTATCCTTACAAAATAATGGATATTTTTTGTAAAGGCGTCAAAATGGTCCAAAATCGATCAAAAGCATGGGCTATAGCCCATGCTTTTTGCCTGAAAATGGTCGAAAATCACCTATTTTGTATGCTTCATAAATAATGGATATTTTTTGGAAAGGTGTGAAAATGGTCCAAAATCGATCAAAACCATGGGCTATAGCCCATGCTTTTTGCCTGAAAATGGTCGAAAATCACCTATTTTCTATGCTTCATAAACAATGGATATTTTTTGGAAAGGTGTGAAAATGGTCCAAAATCGATGAAAAGCATAGGCTATAGCCCATGCTTTTTGCCTGAAAATGGTCGAAAATCACCTATTTTCTATCCTTACAAAATAATGGATATTTTTTGGAAAGGTGTCAAAATGGTCCAAAATCGATCAAAACCATGGGCTATAGCCCATGGTTTTTGCCTGAAAATGGTCGAAAATCACCTATTTTCTATCCTTAATAAACAATGGATATTTTTTGGAAAGGTGTGAAAATGGTCCAAAATCGATGAAAAGCATAGGCTATAGCCCATGCTTTTTGCCTGAAAATGGTCGAAAATCACCTATTTTCTATCCTTACAAAATAATGGATATTTTTTGTAAAGGTGTCAAAATGGTCCAAAATCGATCAAAAGGATAGGCTATAGCCCATGCTTTTTGCCTGAAAATGGTCGAAAATCACCTATTTTCTATCCTTCATAAATAATGGATATTTTTTGTAAAGGTGTGAAAATGGTCCAAAATCGATCAAAACCATGGGCTATAGCCCATGCTTTTTGCCTGAAAATGGTCGAAAATCACCTATTTTCTATGCTTCATAAATAATGGATATTTTTTGGAAAGGTGTGAAAATGGTCCAAAATCGATCAAAACCATGGGCTATAGCCCATGCTTTTTGCCTGAAAATGGTCGAAAATCACCTATTTTCTATCCTTAATAAATAATGGATATTTTTTGGAAAGGTGTGAAAATGGTCCAAAATCGATCAAAACCATGGGCTATAGCCCATGCTTTTTGCCTGAAAATGGTCGAAAATCACCTATTTTCTATCCTTCATAAATAATGCATATTTTTTGGAAAGGTGTGAAAATGGTCCAAAATCGATCAAAACCATGGCCTACAGCCCATGCTTTTTGCCTCAAAATGGTCGAAAATCACCTATTTTGTATGCTTCATAAATAATGGATATTTTTTTAAAGAGGTGTGAAAATGGTCCAAAATCGATCAAAACCATGGGCTATAGCCCATGGTTTTTGCTTGAAAATGGTCGAAAATCACCTATTTTCTATCCTTCATAAATAATGGATATTTTTTGGAAAGGTGTGAAAATGGTCCAAAATCGATCAAAACCATGGGCTATAGCCCATGCTTTTTACCTGAAAATGGTCGAAAATCACCTATTTTCTATCCTTAATAAATAATGGATATTTTTTGGAAAGGTGTGAAAATGGTCCAAAATCGATCAAAAGCATAGGCTATAGCCCATGCTTTTTGCCTGAAAATGGTCGAAAATCACCTATTTTCTATCCTTAATAAATAATGGATATTTTTTTAAAGAGGTGTGAAAATGGTCCAAAATCGATCAAAACCATGGGCTATAGCCCATGGTTTTTGCCTGAAAATGGTCGAAAATCACCTATTTTCTATCCTTCATAAATAATGGATATTTTTTGGAAAGGTGTGAAAATGGTCCAAAATCGATCAAAACCATGGGCTATAGCCCATGCTTTTTACCTGAAAATGGTCGAAAATCACCTATTTTCTATCCTTAATAAATAATGGATATTTTTTGGAAAGGTGTGAAAATGGTCCAAAATCGATCAAAAGCATAGGCTATAGCCCATGCTTTTTGCCTGAAAATGGTCGAAAATCACCTATTTTCTATCCTTAATAAATAATGGATATTTTTTGGAAAGGTGTGAAAATGGTCCAAAATCGATCAAAAGCATAGGCTATAGCCCATGCTTTTTGCCTGAAAATGGTCGAAAATCACCTATTTTCTATCCTTCATAAATAATGGATATTTTTTGGAAAGGTGTGAAAATGGTCCAAAATCGATCAAAACCATGGGCTATAGCCCATGCTTTTTGCCTGAAAATGGTCGAAAATCACCTATTTTCTATCCTTAATAAATAATGGATATTTTTTGGAAAGGTGTGAAAATGGTCCAAAATCGATCAAAAGTATAGGCTATAGCCCATGCTTTTTGCCTGAAAATGGTCGAAAATCACCTATTTTCTATGCTTCATAAATAATGGATATTTTTTGGAAAGGTGTGAAAATGGTCCAAAATCGATCAAAACCATGGGCTATAGCCCATGCTTTTTGCCTGAAAATGGTCGAAAATCACCTATTTTCTATCCTTAATAAATAATGGATATTTTTTGGAAAGGTGTGAAAATGGTCCAAAATCGATATTTTGGTGGCAAAAGTATGAAGTATCGCGAATGGGTTGACCGATCGTGGACTATTTTCAAAACTTTGAAAATTGGAAGTTTCAAATTTGAGTTGTTGGTTGGTATTGCGAAAATATTGATGGTGTTAAGTATATTCAATGAAGCTATATGATAGTAAGGCTTCATAGTATTAAAATATTGATTCTTTGTCTTTATATTTTTTAATATTTTGATGTCTTTTTTCCAGTTAGTATTTTCCAGTTTTTTCGTCTGAAGTAAATGGTAAGTTTTTACCTCGTCTTTAGTATTAAAAGCGAATTGATTTTAAATGCAGCTGTTTGCAATTATTGTTTGGTTTGTCATGTTGCGTCATAATGTTCCAATTGAATGTTATAATCGTCGTTTCAACGTTATATCTGAGTCTCAAAGTTGGATGTCGGATGTCGCAGATGGTTAGTTTGTCGTATGTTGTCGTAGTATGAAGCGTAGTCAGTAGTGTCAGCTCCACCGCACCCAAAGTTGAACATTGTAGACATTGTATTTTAGTGTCAGAAATCGTAACAGACTCTCAAAGTTGGATGTCGGAAGTCGCAGTTGATTAGTTTGTCGTATGTTGTCGTAGTCGGATGTCACAGTTAGTTGGTTTGTCGTATGTTGTCGTAGTTGCACCGCACCCAAAATTGAACATTGTAGACATTGTATTTTGGTGTCAGAAGTCGTAATAGACTCTCAAAGTTGGATGTCGGATGTCGCAGTTGGTTGGTTTGTCGTATGTTGTCGTAGTCGGATGTCGCAGTTGGTTGGTTTGTCGTATGTTGTCGTAGTCGGATGTCGCAGTTGGTTGGTTTGTCGTATGTTGGATGTCGGATGTCGCAGTTGGTTGGTTTGTCGTATGTTGTCGTAGTCGGATGTAGCAGTTGGTTGGTTTGTCGTATGTTGTCGTAGTCGGATGTCGCAGTTGGTTGGTTTGTCGTATGTTGTCGTAGTCGGATGTCACAGTTAGTTGGTTTGTCGTATGTTGTCGTAGTCGGATGTCGCAGTTGGTTGGTTTGTCGTATGTTGTCGTAGTCGTATGTCGCAGTTGGTTGGTTTGTCGTATTTTGTCGTAGTCGTATGTCGCAGTTGATTGGTTTGTCGTATGTTGTCGTAGTCGTATGTCGCAGTTGGTTGGTTTGTCGTATGTTGTCGTAGTCGTATGTCGCAGTTTGTTGGTTTGTCGTATGTTGTCGTAGTCGTAGTAAGAGTGTAGCCACATTAGAAGTAGTGTCCAGATTCCATAAAACGAGTAAAAAAAATCCCAAGACAAAGAATACTCGGACTGGTATGTCTACGTTAGTTGGATCCCGTAGAGCTCAAACACCTTGTCTTTGACTTGCAACTTGACATGTTCAAAGTACTCCAACACCTCGTCCAGGTCTTCCTTCTTGAGGACGAATATATCGACATGTGTTGCCGCACGAACAGATTCGCTGCGAGGTGTGGATAAAACAAGGCTCTTCTCACCGAAGAAACATCCTTCTTCTAACGTCTCGATGATTTCTGGAGGGTGTTCTTCGGTTACGATCTCAACCTTAAAGAAATCAAGCAAAATAAATGTTACAGGCTGTAGTACAGTCGCATACAAGTAGTTTTCCCATCAATGTTTAAGGCTTGGACACGGTGCAACTGATATTTATTTCGCGCAACACTGCGCCAAGCAGTTTGCACCCTGTGTACAGGTCAGATTAATGTAAAAGTATTTTGAGTCATGTTACAACACATTTATGAATATCGAAAACGAGCGCAAAAAGAATGGCACAACGCGTCTATTCTTTATAACTAACGCGCGTAGCTTTGATTTTCTTGCTATTACATCATTCCTTATGTCCGTAGGGAATGGGTACTAGCTAATTAGCATTATTCCTTATGTCCGTAGGGACTGGGTACTAGCTAATTAGCATTATTCCTTACCAGTCCTTTCTTGATAAGGTACATCTCCTGGCCAATATCTCCTTTACGCACGATGAACTCTTTTGCATGGAACTGACAAGGTCGAGCTTTGGTAGCCAGAAGACGAATGAATGGCACTTCGGCATCGCTAAACAGCGGAATCTAAAATGATAACGATATACATGGTATTTTTAAAACAAGAATTCATAGGAGGCTTCAATCTTATGCATAAACTGTTAAGCAAAATGCTAACCATTTGGATTTGATGGTTAGTAATATCTGGTGTTGTGACTGGTCAAGAAATGCGTGCAGTGATTGAAGCTGGTGCTCGGGAAAACCTTAAGGACAGACATGCGATCCCCCCTGACTGTGAAGATGCCGAGAACGTTACTCTGCACACCGATTGCATAGAGGTAACATCACATACAGTTATTGACTAATCGGTTAGGACCATTCACGTAAGTAACCATCCCTGTGTTAGTACCTCATTCACTCATTTGCGCGCTCTGATTGATTCAACAAATGCGTTCAATTCTGTACCGTGACCGTGCAAGTGAGTTGTATTCTCAATAGACCTCTTTACCTTGGGCGTAATCTTTCCCCATTTCAGATAAGTCATTCCCTAGAGTATCATTTCTCTGTTTAACGGTTGCGCATGAGAAGACACATAAGTATGGCTAAAACTCGAACACAGAATCTTATTCTCAAGAGAATAAAACGCGGTCTGAAATGGGAAAATATTACGCCCAATGTAAAGGGTTTATCTTCTACAGTCTTATTACAGAATATATCGTAAATAACTGTATAGTAAATCAACTAACGTTCTTCACGATGTCTCCCGTCAATGCATAGGCAAGTTCACCGGTCATGCACTGAGGCATATCGAAGAACAAGCTATCGAATTCAACTCCCCTGGTAAAAAATGTAGAGAAAAGAATATTTTAGTGCACAAAAATACATAGAGCGCTTTTCGTATTGGTGAGAACTGGAAACGATAATGCGAATTCGTAGCACGGGTACTGTAGCCGTACCATACCGTATCGTACCGTTACTACGCGCTTTGATTGGACGATCCACTCATGTCGTACCGTGTACATGCTGTATGACTATAAAAAAAACTTACGGCACGGACCGCGCCTTGCCGTGACCGTGTCATACAAAATCTGCTCTACCGTGCGTTTCCTACTTATAAGAAAACCCCTCTAGTGCGCGCAGTGATAAGTGATGTCTGTCTTTCTGTCTGTTTGTCTGTCTATGTGTCTGTGTGTCTGCCTGTTGTCTGTTTCTTTAAGTTTTCATAGACTCACTTGTTTGTGTTCCAGATGAACTCGTAAAAGTTTCTAACGCGATGTTGGAGCGTAGAAGGGATTTCTTGGTCATCCATGTGCGCCTGCAAAATAATTATATTATTAAACAACGATAGAAACAAAAACCCAAGATCATTGCGCGCTATTGTTGGCTAAGGGAGGTTTCGTTTGACGGGTAAAATATTAAGTATAAAGGTGCGAGCACTCAATTCAGTGTTACATGCTAAGTCAGATACACAGATGATATTTATCGCTTACGGAGGTGGCAACCTTTAAAGTAAAGAAATTAAATGCTTCGTTAATCATGGCGTCGGAATGCAGCTCATTTTGGAGGATAAAACAATAAATTACAATTCTCAGGAGATTGAAATTTTTTCTTCTTTTTGTCCTTCAAATCGAGCTGCTTTGACTATGCAACTTGTACTTTGATTGGCTCTCTGATGAATGACGTCGATTGTGTACCGTTACCGTGCCGTTTACTGTCGGAAGTAATCTGCTCAAAGTAGTCTTAATGGAGAAATTACCTCAATAGCTCCAAGTTTTTCCTCGTACTTTACTCGACCGATCTCAGCGTTAGCCAATGTTGAAGCGATGTTACCGAGGATGAAGCCAAAAAGAAGCTTGCCGATTACCATGACACAGCTTGCATACACTAAGAATAACAACAAGATCAGTCAAAGGTCGTTAAACAACACTGGTAATCCTAACAGGGCGTTGACTTATCTACACAGGTAGCCCAAACAAACATTCAATGATTTCCACAGGTAGCCCAAATAAGAACTTTATCATTATATTATCTACACAGGTAGCCCAAACAAATATTCAATGATTTCCACAGGTAGCCCAAACGAGAACTTTATCATTATATTATCTACACAGGTAGCCCAAACAAACATTCAATGATTTCCACAGGTAGCCCAAACGAGAACTTTATCATTATATTATCTACACAGGTAGCCCAAACAAACATTCAATGATTTCCACAGGTAGCCCAAACGAGAACTTTATTATTAAATTATCTACACAGGTAGCCCAAACAAAAAATTAATGATTTCCACGTCTTACCCATCTCCACATCATTGACTCCATGGACGTCACCGTAGCCAGTAGACGTTACCGAGGCAACGACCCAGTAAAGTGATGTGCAGTATAAAGTGATGGCGTTGCTGTTATCTAGTCCTAAAATATGAATAAGAAGGTTTTATTCAAGACAAAGTTGCTGGAATGACAAATATAAGATAAATTCAGAGTGGAAAGTAACGCATTTACCGTGACCTGCTTTTCCAGGGGGGAGGGGAGGGAGGGGAGGAGAGCCTATTATCCTATACCCCGTGACAACCTTTTCAATACTCCAGTTTTGAGTTCCTGTTGTTTAGGGTTAGCCTCGAAGTCGTGTGGAATATTTGTGTTCCAGTGAGGCTTGAAGCAACGACTTCCCCCACGAGTCATACCAACTGAACTACTTAGGCATTGGTTTGTAGCACGTTCTACTCAGATCGATATTCTAAGACTTCAAGTGTTGTCCCGGCAATGGCTTGAACCTATGTTCTCCCACCCGACAGACCAATGCTTAACTATCTGAGCCTACAAGGCAACGGACAATCAAAGCATTCCACGATTGATAGTTTGTACCTTTATTATTAATCCAGGATTCGTCTGTCCAGCAAACAGCACCAGGACAGTCGATGAAATACCAGCCACAGGCAAACAAGTGCACGATGAGGATGACATCAAATAGAAACTTGCTCATGCGAACCTTGAATACACTGTATAAATAAACAAAAGAAGAATATAAATCAAATACTTTGAAGATAAAATTATTTCTTGAGTAGTCATTGCGTGACTATGAAAACGGACGTGACCGTGGCGGTGCTGTGTCTAAGAACTTTGATTGGATTAGCTATACAAATTCTTTATGGGAGATATCGTTCTTGAGTAGTCATTGCGTGACTATGAAAAATAAACGTGACGTGACAGTGACAGTGACAGTGCCGTGTCTAAGCACTCTGATTGGATGAGCTATCGCGCACGCTGCAATAGACCATTTTCGAGATGCGCGAGCGCTTTCGAAAATATCGCAGGCACAAACATGAAAAAGAGGTATTTTCGGGCAAGATTACGAGCGTTATTGACACAAATTGACACTGCCCGAAAATGGTCTATTGATTTAAGGGGTGCCTTTAGTTCCGTACCTTGCCGTGATCGTGTCATCTCGCGCGGAGGGTCACGTGACAGGCATTTTTGGTTGGAGAAAAAAAATTGGTGTCACTTCAACAACGGTTTCATGTTCATGTACTGTGAACACGTAATGTGCTAAAGTAGCAAATGTTTTTTTTGAAATTAAATTTCATGTCATGCAACAACATTGCATTGTCTGTCGTGAAACTCTCCTTTCAAATTTCGGATAAGAAATCTGCTTCATTCAACTAGAAATATTATCCAAAAAACCAAATCATTTCAGAACTTACTCTATATCAAGCTTCTTGCCGTACTCCGTGAAAAACTGTTCCATGCGCACGAGCCTCAACAAGTGGAGCAGCCTGAGGAACGATAGAACCTCCAGTTTCCTGCCCGCAGGAGCAGCCAGTGCAAAGATATCGATAGGGAAGTTAGCAGCCAGGTCGAATGGGAACTTGCCCTTGACGTAATTCATCACCAGGCTCCTGTGATCGGTTGTGACGTCACCGACGTTATCGACGAAGGCCAGGTGGAAGTTGAAGAATATCTAGGATTGAGAGAAAGAAATAGAAAGTAAATGACAAAATGAGTTAGAAATGCATGAAAAAAAATATAAAGTACTAAATAACAGCAACTGAATGTAAAAGAGAAAATAAATAAAAACTACGTATACAATCAGAGATTTACCAATAAAATAGAAAATGAGAAAATACGAATTAAAAAATACAAAAAGACGGAATACGAGACGGAAACGGGACATTAGATATTACCTCCAAGTAAAATGAAGCTTCACAGACGTAGTTGAAAGCGATCAGATACCAGGGATGGTCTTGAAATGCAGCCTTAAAAAAGAAGTGTTAGAAAGAATTCATCACCATTATCATCACTATAATAACAGAACTTGAAAACGTGAAAACTGCAGGTTGCTAATGTAATGGTATTGTTTGTTATCATGGACAGCATTATAAACATGATAGAACAGGAGATATCCCGAAAGCTCTTTGTTGGACAAAACCATTGAAATAGACGATGAGGTGAAATCGATATTTTGAATAAATGTAAAAAATTATGACGCTTTAAATGCTCTGACAGGGTACCGTCACGGTAGGAAAAGATGACGTCCACTGAACCAATCACAGCGCACGAAATTAATATTCTTCCAATCAGAATGCTTGAACACGATAGTCACGGTCACGCCAGGGCACATCGTACACAGGGTACCGTCACGGTAGGAAAAGATGACGTCCACTGAACCAATCACAACGCACAAAATTAATACTCTTCCAATCAGAATACTTGAACACGATAGTCACGGTCACGCCATGGCACATCGTTTTTCACAGTCATACGAACGAAATCTATTCGAAAATCTACTTGACAAAAGATCAATTCCTCCGACATACCATGTAGGTGATGGTGATGCTGGTAGCAAAGGTTAGCAGGCAGTTGACGAAGGTGATGATCCTCAGTTTACTCCCAGGCATGATCACAAGACCCGTGATGAGTTCTATCAAACCGGTAAAACAGGTTTTGATACAGCTGGTCTTCTCGCCTTCGTCTGCCGCGTCCTCTACTTCCACCGTGGTTTCTGTTGGTTCTTCTTTCTTCGTTTCCTTGGAGTCTTTTCCATCGTCTTCTTTAACACTTTCTTTATCCTATGATGATGAAAAAAACCCTCAGTGGATGAAGAGCCTCTCTGCCTGTGGAAAGCTACTGCTCAATCTCATTTGTTAAAAACGACCCTCACAAATCGTCTAATAGCTTCAATTTTAACACAATCTTCTTACAGTTTATCTTCAAACTTTGTCATGGATTTGCCACGTGTTTTGACACGTGACCTATTCGATTTATTGCCTCATTTGTCACGTGTTGTTTTCATATGCCATAAAATCAAAAGGGCTGTCAAGAATCTTGTTGAATAGTTTGTTGGATAGTGTTGTGACGTGGTTTTATACGTCTGTCTCATGTCTTGTGACGTGGTTTATCACGTGTGAATGATAACCAATAAGATGTTTTTTCCCCTCTCAGTTTGAAATTAGCATGAAAACCTGTTTTACTAGTATGAATCCAGAATTACTTCAGGGCGGTGCCTGTTACCCAGAAAGCCAACATATAGATTTTACATTGTCCTTTATTCTTATTCCTAAAACTCCAAGTGGGAAGGGTGTAGCCATCCAAATACCGCCTGGATCCGCCCATGTGTATTGTACCTTATTCTCTTCCTCTTGCCTCTTCCTGTCCTCCTCCTCTTTCTTCTTCTGATCTTCTTCCTCTTTCTTCTTGGCAGCGAAAGCCGCAGCTCTCTCCCTGACCATCCTCTGTCTCTCCTCAGCGGTCTCTAAGATTTTCGTCTTGATCAAAGGGTAGTGAGTCAGTACCTCATCAAGGTCAGCTTTGGTCAGCACGAACACATCACAGTTCGTTTTTGTCCTACGAGGCAAAATAACGCGATGAGGGCAACCATGTTTTAGTGATCTAAAGGTTAAGGGCAAGGTGATACAGTACCCCCTCAAAGAGGAATAAGTTTGCGCGCCCTGTTTTGTTTGTAAAATTCTTCAATGACACTCTCAATAACTCCCTTATAAGATGTACTTTGGATGTACTTCTGTTATTACATTACATACAACTTGTTGCAGACTTGCCTGATAGATGCAGTTCTTGGACAGCTAAAGACAATACTGATCTCGCCAAAGAACCTGCCAGCTCCCATGGTGTCGAATACGATGGGTGTTTCGTGCTCGGAGACCACCTCAACTTGACCCGCATGGATGAAATACATCTGACATACAAAAGTGTTTAGTGAAAAGACATCCATCAACGAATAAAAAAATCTTGTCACGTGATGGCCAACTGCCAAAATCACGTGATGAATATGCCGCTAATCACGTGATGAATATGCCGCTCATCACGTGATATGAACGTGGTTACTAACCTCTTGTCCAATATCGCCTTTCCTCACCACATATTCTTTTGCCAAGAAATACACAGGTTTAATGTACATCGACAACATCTTCAAGAAACCGATCTCCGTTCCCTGGAATAAAGGTACCTACGAGAGAAAAAATAGAACAGTTATCACAACGTTAAAAAAAATATCAAGACAAATAATGCCGTCAAGCAGATCGAGCGCGCGCAGCTACGAAACGAGTGTCTGATTCAGAGGAGAGAAATATGTTCAGAGTAGCATTCAAGCATTTTCATACAACAGTATCCGACAAGCGTCAAACCTTCTCAATCATATCCTTGTAAACACGGAGTGTAATGTCGGCTTGTAAGGCCAGCGGTATGCCTTGGAAGAGAGAGCTTGGGTCAACACCTCGATTACGAATCCAAATGTACTCGTAATGACTGAAATAAATAGAAAACCTTAGTCAATAATCAGTCGTATACAAATCGATAAATTTTCGGAATGTCGAACAATGCAGCCGCTGTAATGTCTATTTATTCAAAAAATTACCAGGACCATTGCATACGCATAATCATGCATAGACGATTATATTTCCACGTTGGTGTATTACAATAACTGAATAGTCTCGGTCGACGCATTTTGAATCGATAATTATTCGGCCGTACAATCGATAATAGATCGCGCATATTTATACCTGATGATACGGTTTTGTAGGTGTTCAGCAATATTCTGATCCTGCAATGAAAAATTTTCATTGACATCAAGACATCATATTTTATGTACTTTAGTCGCAGAACAGTGATGAGCTTTCTGGGTTTTACTTTTAAAATGATTTTATTATATCTTCTATCCTGTTAGAGACTGGGGATAGGGAGTGGCTTCAGAGTCTTTAGTCCACTAAACTTCCAAAACTAAGCAGCCAACTTTAAGTTTATGCATGACAGTCTATTATATCTTCTCATCTTAGCCCCCCCTCCCCCACTTTTAAGAATACTCAACTGCCCTTGCATAATTAATTATCAAAGTTTCAAAGGTAAGTTTAGCAAATGTTCTGAGAATAAAGGATTTGTCTGGTGAAAAGGACCATAACTCAGAGAAAGTTTCGCCAAACTGTTGCTAAAAAGATAAACAGTTTACCTCGAGGAAGTTTTTGATGGCTTTGAGACGTTCTTGGTAGCGAGCTCTTTGCGCGTCAGCGTTGGCCAAACTAGCAGCGACGCTAGCGATGATGTAACCGTAGAATACGATGCCAATAATCATGCAGAACAACGCGTATGTCATCTGGAACCATGCAATGATAAATAATAGTTTAAAAACACAAAAATAAAAATAAAATATCAATGCCATTGTCATTACTAGCAATCTCAATACTTTATTAAGAACACCATCATCACCATCATCACCATCATCATCATCATCACCACCATCATCATTATCACCACCACCATCACCATCACCATCATCATTATCCCATCATCACCACCACCATCATCATCGATCATAAATATTATCATCATCATCCATCACCACCACCACCACCACCATCATCATCATCATCACTATCGTCACCACCACCATCACCACCACCATCACTATCACCATCATCATCATCATCATTACAACCATCATCATCACATATGATAACATATAATTTTATTAAGAGTATGTTTACCTCGCCAGTAAGGTAAGCATGCAGATCACCATAACCAACAGAAGCAGTTGTTGCAGATGCCCAGTAGAAAGTCACCATGTAACGATGATAAGCCGCATCGTGCCCTGGAAAAAAAGCCAAGAATAAGATTCATCCCAGCGAGCTAGTGTCACTTAAAGTATCTTATTACGTTAAAAAACGTCGCTTACCTATTGGATGATTTAGATTCCTGACCCAAGAGTTGCTCTTACATTCGTGTGTGCCATCATTCTGACCAACACATGCCAGAACAAGCCACCCACAGGCCACGTAGTGTGTAAACAGACCCATGTAGACCGCAAACTTCAACTGCCTGAAATATTGGTCATAAAGAAATATCAGACAGAATATGTGACGTAGTGTCCTACGCAAAATGTCAAGTTTTTGGAAATGCGGTAAAGCTAATAAAATATGAAAAGACCACACCCTCTATAGTCCTCTTGCAGCACGTCGGAATGCAGTTCAATTTGGAGCACGAAACAATAGGTTTCCAATTCTCAGGAGATTAAAATTCATTTGTTTTGTCCTTCAAATTGAGCTGCTTTGCGTCATGTGCAAAGGGTATATTCTATAAGTATCCAAAATATGCTGGCTTGGAGTTCTTTTGGGTTTTTTACCTGTAAAAGTTTTCAGATTTTCCAAGACGTCCTTCCATGAATCCAAAAAATTGAGCCTGTAAGGAAAAAAAATATTAGGTTATACAAACAACAAGAGTTGCTTTGTGTCATGCAATACTTCCATAGAAGAACATCGTGACGCATGTCACGAAATCCATACATAATGCTTCACGCAACAACCCATTTTATTCCACATGACCAAAGTAAAATATGGAATGTTAGGTGAAATGCATATCAAAATGTATACGAGTATCAAGATGGAAATATTATGGGTTACGATTCATTTTTTACTCACAATTTTGTAGAAGTGGAGACATCTGTTAAGTCTTGCGAAGGCCATTATACGCAACACTCCTGCAGAAAATTACACGAAACGTTTTATCAAATCAAATTCTGAAATCTGAATGACAGTGAATCCAAAAAATCTACATTAATTCTTACCGTACTGTTCAGGCCAGATAGCGAGCACGATAATCTCAGTTGGCAGACAGCAAAACAGATCCAAGAGAAAGTTGGTTCTGCGCATAAAAATATAATTATTAAAAAAATGGTCACTGTCTAGTTAAGCTTTATCGGCAGTATGCAAATTAAGCCCATAAAGGGGAAAATTGTCCCTATTCCATCCATCAATAGCCATCCTGGTTTGCGTTGAATAAATATAGCACATAACTAATAAGCACTAACATATGCAAATTAAGCCCGTAAGGGGGAGGAATGTTGCCCTCTTTTCCTTCACCTTGGCTAAGGACTAGTTAGATAAAACTACAACGATACCTGAGGTAGTTCTTCGCGGTCATTACAGAGTGAGTCACAAGGATGTTGTTCTCGTTATAGAATCCCACGTGGAACTTGATGTAACTATGGAAACAAGGTGACAAACTGAACGGGAGATTCGATAGCAAATGTTAGCAAGTGATGGCAAATGATTGCAAGTGATGCCAAGTGATGGGAAGTGATGGCAAATGATGGCAAACATGAGCAAGTGATGCCAAATGATTGCAAGTGATGGCAAATGATGGCACAAGTGATGGCAAATGATGGCAAGTGATGGCAAACATGAGCAAGTGATGCCAAATGATTGCAAGTGATGCCAAGTGATGGCAAGTGATGGCAAATGATGGCAAACATGAGCAAGTGATGGCAAATGATTGCAAGTGATGGCAAGTGATGGCAAATGTTAGCAAGTGATGGCAAATGATGGCAAGTGATGCCAAGTGATGGCAAATGATGGCAAGTGATGGCAAATGATGGCAAGTGATGGCAAATGATGGCAAATGATGGCAAATGATGGCAAATGATGGCAAATGATGGCAAATGATGGCAAATGATGGCAAATGATGGCAAATGATGGCAAATGATGGCAAATGATGGCAAGTGATGGCAAATGTTAGCAAGTGGTAGCAAATGTAAGTAATGTTAAGTGATGGCAAATGATGGTAGGTCATGGCAAGTGATAACCAGTGATAAAGGTTGATGCAAAGAGACAGCAAGTATTACACTTGATACTCACATATCAACCAAAAACATGACATCAAAGATGTAGTTGAGGATCCACAGAGGAATATCAACGTGGAGTACAGCAGCTTGGAGCCCTAAGGTGATCATGTAGATCCCAGCAATAAAGATGGTTGTTGCCTGCCATACTTTGAACCATGTGCGAGTTGGAACAATTCCCTTCCTGGAAATACGAGAACATAAGAATATACTTTAGTGAGGATATCATAGTACAGAAATAGACCCCTTGCACGTGACGTCAAAGCAGCTCAATTAGAGGACAAAACAAAAGAATTTCAATCTCCTGAGAATTGGAACCTATTATTTCGTACTCCAAATTAACCAGCATTCCGATGTGCTACAGCGGGCCAATATAAAGTAAACATAGGAAAGATAACACAGATTTATTAGCGACAGTTGGTTTCACATTTCCTGTCTCGTGCAAGGAAATGAGGTCTGCAATGGGAAATAAATTCTGCCTAATACCGATTTAATGAGTCAGTTTTCAGGTAAGGAAAAACAGAAGAAGAAATAGAAGAAAGAAAATGAAATGAAAGTTACCTCATGAGAAAGAAAGAGAAAATCCTGGCGAGCGGTGAGAGTTCACGATATGGTCTTTTAAATTCCTCCTGGATATTAACATGTTTCATGATTGCTAACTCACTACAATGTACAAAAAAACATATATGAATAAACAACCATGATTAGTAGGGACATATGACGGATGACCGGCGTAACAGCAAGTGTATTGAAGGCGTTGTAAATGTGTTGTAAGTGGGTGAAAAGTAAAGCCAAGTTTGTGCATCCTTCCAGCTTCAACTGTATTTCCTCACTCTTGTAACAAAAGGCCTCCACAGCATCTGTCTGCATAAGTCAGTTATGTTTGTGTTGCAAGGGTAGGTCAGGTCCAATACAGCGTAATATTTTCCCATTTCAGACCAAGTGTTATTGTCTTGAGAATAAGATTCATTCTTTGAGTTGTATCCATATTCATGTGTCTTCTCATGCGCAACCGTTAAACAAAGAAATGATACTCTAGGGAATGACATGTGGTCTGAAATGGGAAAACATTACGCCCCAAGAAAGAGGTCTATAGACCTAGATGTTCCTTCCTTACCAATGATCAATGGGTTTTATCTGTGATGACTTCTTGACCATGGCTGCCAGCTTTCCAGCTTCCCTCGAGGATGACGTACCCTGAACTGTCACTGACATACGTCGGATAGCTGTCCTTGCAGATTTAATCGCAGCCTTCTGGATCTCTTGTAAGTGAACATTGCTGGCACCAGCCTCACCAAGCTGCCTAAAATAACATACAAAAAAACACCATCAAAAAACTGAAAATATCTGTATGTATATGGTACAAAATGAGAATGTTTCCAAGATGTTGTCATGACAACGTGTGCATAGCACCTAAAAACTACCATGAAGAGTGTTTCCATGGCAGCGGGTATTTAACCTAACTGATACCATAGCAACGCGATTACGTTACCTGGCAACCACAGGAAAATACTGAAGAACGTCATCCAGATCATCTTTGGTTAACATCAAAATCTGGCAGTATGTCTTGGCCTGGACTGAAGCTAAGCGACTCTCACCGAAGATAAGACCAACCTCGCCAAAGAAACCTCCAGGGCCAAGAGTAGCCAGCTTTACTCCATCATCGCCAATCACATCTACCAGTCCTCTTCTTACACAATACATCTCACGACCCATATCGCCCGCGTAGACAATATAGTCACCTGGTGATGAATACAAACATGAGATCTGAGTTCCGCAGTTGTCCTTAATGTCTAAGTCAATTGATTTACCTGGATTGAATAGGTACGATGTTGTTTTGAGAGAGAGTTTGCGTAAGAATGAGTCTTCTGTCTCCATGAAGATAGGAACCTAAGTTAAAGAACATTATGAATATTAGCTGCAGCTACCTACAACCACAATACTGATATGTGTAAAGCAGTAAACTCAACAGCAACAACAGCAGTAGAAGCAGCAGCAGCAATAACGGGAGCAACAACAACAACAACAGCAACAACAGCAACAACAACAACAGCAACAACAACAACAGCAACAACAACAACAGCGGTAACAGGAGCAGCACCAACAGTACCAGAAATACCAATGTTAAACCATTTCTTTTGATACATACTGCTGGTTGTTGTGTGATTGCAATACATCACGCGATCCTCCTCCAGTTGTCTGATGAAGGCTAAAAGTTTTGGTCGCAACGTAGCACAATTGATGTCTCAAAACATTATTCTTTAAATCTAGCTTGTTGTTAAATACCTTTTCTATGACTTCCTTGGCTTCTCCTGCTGACACATCTTGTTGTAGAGATATCGGCATGTCATCCATCAATCGCTTTGCACGAGGAATGACCTCACCCCTACAAACAAACAAACAAACCATCAGTCGGTCGGTCGGTCGGTAGCTGGGTTGGTGGGTCAGGCTGTCGGTCGGTCAGTCGGTCTGTCGGTCGGTCAGTCGGTCTGTGGATCGGTCAGTCGGTCTGTGGATCGGTCAGTCGGTCTGTGGATCGGTCAGTCGGCCAATCAGTCGGTCAGTCATTCGGTCGGTCGGTCGGTTGGTCAGTCGGTCGGCCGGTCGGTCGGTCGTCCAGTCAGTTGGTTGAGTTAGTCAGTTGTTCAGTCAGGCAACTAGTCACCGCCGGCCATTCAGTCAGTTGGTTTGATAGGTCAGTCGATCGATCAGTTGGTCACAAATGCTACTCAAAACATACTTACCTATGAATATTCCACAAGGTAGTAAGGTAACGATGGACTTGTGCTATCAACTCAGATGACAGGTTGTTGTTGACCATAAACGTCTCTACAGCGTTGATTCGCTCAAGGAATTCCACTCTATAGAACACGATTAGAAAGTGTTACCCTTTGACCTTTGACCAAAACATAGATTGCAGCGTTGTCTGACTCTAAGGAGAGTTCTTCCCAAGACCCGCGCGGCTAGAAAGCCTGCTTACACAGAATTTTGTTGGCAAATTATACTTCAAGCTGGGAGTTTTAAAAATACTACTACTACTACTATTGTTGATGATGATGATGATGGTGATGATGATGATGATGATGATAATATTTATGATGAATGGTGATGATTATGATGGTGATGGTGGTGATGATTATGATGGTGATGGTGGTGATGATGATGATAATGACGGATGATGATGTTGATGATGATGATGGTGATAACAGTGATGATGATTGTGGTGATAATAATAATAATAATTTCTCTCTATTTTATTCCAATTTGGCCTACTTTCATTCACACACACTACCACTACATTCAATATTCTGTGCGTACAACTATCAACTCACACGCAAACTTTAATGCGCAAAATAAAAATAAACAAATGGCATAACGACTTGATTTATCTTGCTGTACTTACTTAGGTGAAGCAGAATTCGCCAGGGTGGCAGCGATGCTACTTAGGCAGTACCCGTACAGCAACAGCCCAACAAACATCACAATAATTGCAACTACTTGGCTTGAGACATCATGGGCATGAATGTCACCATACCCTGTGGAAGACATGGTGGCAGCCGCCCAGTACATGGATGCTATGTACTCGTCTAGTCCTACGTTAATAGCTATGTGTTGGGCCCAGCTTCCGTGTGCACAGCTAAAGATAGAAACAGACGTCCAATATCAATAAGAACTGTTATAAATACTGCGTTCTGATTGGTTAGGAACGCGTGCTTTATGAGAGAATACAGCACGCGTGTGCACAGCTAAAGATAGAAACAGACGTCCAATATCAATAAGAACTGTTATAAATACTGCGTTCTGATTGGTTGTTAGCGCGTGCTTTATGAGAAAATACAGAACGCGCGCGCACTTTTTATTGTGTCATTCGAATCCAAAATAGAAGAAATAAAAACCTTGCGTGCTGTGTGTAGTTAGAAATCACTTGAGGATTGTCAGAACATCCGAGAAGTGTTAACAAGTAATCCACTACGGGTCGTGCTTCTCCTAACACTTCTCTCGTGTTCTGCCGATCCCCTCGTGCTTTACATCCTTACCCGTAGGGGAGGGGGTGAGACATAGTTGTACACGGACTGCTAACATTTCCCAAATGCAAGACTCAAAGAACCACAGACAGGCCCAGAGATTAGTAAAAATGTATAACATTTTCCCTCAGGGGGGAGGAGTGAGAAGCAGTTGTACACAGACTGCGGACATGACTGCGGACATTTCGACTCACCTTTCGCCATAACAAGACTCAAAAAACCAGAGGCAGGCGCAGAGATGTGTAGCAAGAGTGATGTAGATAGCAAACTTGATTGTTCGAACTTTGCCAATATTGTATTCCAATCTGTCCTCTAGCTCGCTGAAGAATGCTGACATCTGGGAAAAAAGATGAAAAGAACTATTTCTTATTTTTTCCTTTTTTTATATTATATCCATTTCATTTCAAATCATAGGAACTTTTTTAAGACAAATTTCAGCTTGACGATGCTCACCCTAGGTGAAATCGTGACTGATAAACGATCTCAAGGCCATCAATAGTTATCAAGAGGTTGTAACATGTAAAATATATCTACCCATAATCCTGGTTGGTCCCAGCTTTGTAGCTTCTCAGGTGACTTTTTTTTCATACGTATGGAAAAACGACTTCCGGGTCCAAAACGAAAAGCAGTTCTATGAAGATTTTTCTCTCTTTTTCTTCGTGACAGGATTTGTTGTCCAAAGTGCTAATCATTTCAGGTGGAGGTTAAATGATTTTGCTATTTTTTAGAGGTTTTTGTGAGCAGTATGACCCGGAAATACGTCATGACTTAACAGCTCTATTGTAATAATTAGATGTCTCTCAACTTACCCTAAAGACTTTCAAGAGTCTGTTAAGTCTGAGAAATGTCACCGCGTGCCAACGTTCATGAAGTGCGGAACTGGTGAGGGCGAAGATCTCTAATGGAAGGACAGAGACCAGGTCGGTCCAGAACAGAACGGTACGGATGTAGTTATGACGAATATCCTTGATTTCTGGAAATACATAAAAACATGATAAGCAAAAATATTTAAGTATTTTTGTCGATAAAAAAAAAACTGGTTTCAGTCATACGAGGGTTTTTGGGAATAACTGAAGGTGTTGTACCGGTGATGTATTCACATTTGGGGTCTCGGACTTCACATCACATATGCGACGGTAGAGTTTATTAATAAAGTCTCTCCATTGATCCAGCTCGCCGTATAAAAGCCATTGAAAAGCGCCTCTGGAACCAGGGTACCCAACCTGCTAAATTCCAATTTGATTTGAGGTTGTTTCAGGGGTTGATGTGCATGTTAGCCTTGCCCTGACTTAGATCAGCCCAGAGGTTGTTTCAGGGTTTGATCTGTGAGTTAGCCTTGCCCTGACTTTGATCAGCCCAGGGGTTGTTTCAGGATATCGATCAAATTTGAACTATTTTTCTAAGTTCCTCAGTTTTTCATACTCTGTTAAAAAAATTGGAAAATCGAGGTCGTAGCAGTTTAAAGGTCAGTTGTTTATAAAAATCTTAGAAAACTTTGGATTTAAAATTAGGTATTTACCTGTAGCCGCAGTGGTGGCCAGGTTAAACCGCATCAGAAAGTCCAACATTAGGATGACGTCAAGCAGATAGGTGAAAGCAAAGACTATCGTCATAGTAACGCTCTCTCCGTAACCAAGTGCGTGAAGACTGACAGAAAATGATGCAATGTATGGATAGAAAAAGCAAACCAGAAGCAGGGCGACCAGGTGGACTCGTTCCCAGATCATCATAAAGGTGGAGTCTGGCATGATCACGTGATTCAGTGCACGCCGCAGTAGGCTGTTGAATGACAGAGTGACAAACTTTCAAAACTCATTTGTAAATAGGCTAATTTTTAGATATAATTTACTGCAGTAATGAACACTTTTTTAGTAGAATCTATGTAATTGCGCGTTTTTAAAATATTTGAATTATTTATACTACTTATTTATATATTATTGTAACATAAGATATGTATTTTTACCTTATGATTAATAAAGACATCACATATTTTTACCAAAAAGTGATCACATTTAGGATAACACGAGCAGCGTTTCAGAATCGATTGTGTGACGGTTTACTGCCAGAATTCAGTAATTTACTTACCTCACGATGCTAGATTTCTTCTGGTGTGGTTCATCCCATGTTATCTTGTCGTATTCACTTATCTCTGTCTCGGTCCTGGATCGCGTCATCAAGTCACAACGATGTTCCACAGCTGTGTAAAGTTTATCAGCCACTGCGCAGATAACAATAACAATATAACTATGAGGAATGTATTCATCAGCTGAATCACAAGTTTTCAATATAATTCTGTATTTGACCACCAGTTGGAGCAGATAATGGAAGCTTTGTCATTATCTAAGACTTTTCTCAGCCGATTAAAAAAACCCAGCAATACTTATGTCATGTATCAGAACCAAAGAGGAAAGTGTAGGGATGAGAAGAAAGACCAAAACTTGTAAAAAAAGGACAAGAGAAAAAAAGAAAAAAAGAAAAAAAGAAAAAAGAACTTATAAGGAAAACTAGTGATATCAATAAACGTTTCGAAAGAAAGAAAGAAAGAAAGAAAGAAAGAAAGAAAGAAAGAAAGAAAGAAAGAAAGAAAGAAAGAAAGAAAGAAAGGAAGGAAGGAAGGAAGGAAGGAAGGAAGGAAGGAAGGAAGGAAGGAAGGAAGGAAGGAAGGAAGGAAGGAAGGAAGGAAGGAAATTTAAGAAAACGAACAGGCAGCAATAATCAAACCTTCAGGATAATGCTTGATAACCCGGTTCATGTCTGCACGATCCAGTGTGAATATCACGCAGGGGGAAGCAGCACGAACAGTGGTAGATCGAGGTAGATTATAAACCAAACTGACCTATAAACCATATTAATTACCATCAGTAATTTATGTATATAAATCATGGAAGTGTTCCCTGAGTGGTGTAGTGGTAGTGCCTCTCACCTTTAGGGTTCACTGTTCCCAGATTCTTACTTAGATCAGCCCAGAGGTTGTTTCAGGGTTTGATCTGTGAGTTAGCAGTGCCCTGACTTAGATCAGCCCAAAGGTTGTTTCAGGGTTTGATCTGTGAGGTAGCCATGCCCTGACTTAGATCAGCCCAGAGGTTGTTTCAGGGTTCGATCTGTGAGTTAGCCATGCCCTGACTTAGATCAGCCCAGAGGTTGTTTCAGGGTTTGATCTGTGAGTTAGCAGTGCCCTGACTTAGATCAGCCCAGAGGTTGTTTCAGGGTTTGATCTATGAGTTAGCAGTGCCCTGACTTTGATCAGCGTAGAGGCTGTTTCAGGGTTTGATTTCTAATAAGTACGAAAAGTCACGGCACAAGTCACGGTTAGGGTGGGACATAGAATGTCGATTGCTTTCATACACGGCACGGCAATGACACAGTCACATGGCAAGGTGCGGTCCATGCCATAAGTTTTTCATAGTCATACGAAAACTGCTCTAGGACTTTCTTATACATGACATAATCTACTTACTTCACCAAACAGCTTGCCCTCTGTGAGGGTGACGAGGACACTGTCACTGTTCTCACTGAGAATCTAAGAGACAAGAAAACAAACAAACTATATATAAAGGAGTAAATACTAGTTATACAATGGTTTCGAGAGGTATACTGTGGAATATCCCACGAGTCACTTGTATACACACGAGCCTCCATGGTATGTCAAGAGAAACCATTTTATCTCACACCATAGAAAATACAAATGCGTGAATTCAACGTGCAAGTGCATGATGGAAGGAAGAGATAAATGCCGACGAATATACAACGGCTTTCCTGCTTTCTGATTGGCTGTATTTTCTATGGTGTGGGATAAAGACCTGTATTATGACAACAACAAAATAAATAAATAAAATAAAAACAAAATGAAAAACAACAAAATGAAAAACAACAAAAAGAACAAACAACAAAAACAACTATGAAAAACAGTTAATGAAGTGACAATATTTGACAATAGTACCTCTGCTTTGCCCTTGTGGATGTAATACATGTGGTGACCAATCTCCCCTTTCTTTGCAATCACTTGGTTTGGCATGTAGAACATCGGCTTGATGACCAAAGACAGCATGCGCTTGAAGCCTGGACTCAAACCCATGAAGAGAGGAGCCTGGGAATAATAATGAAATATTAATAATAATGTAATAATTATTCATTTCATATTTAATCTAATAATATCATGATTACCTCGGGATCCATTGTTTCCAGAGGGATGTTTAAGGTCTAACATCCCCCTGGATGAATAGTGATGAGGGATATTTAGTCTAAATATCCCTCATGATTATATTCATGAGGGATATTTAGACTAAATATCCCTCATGAATATAATCATGAGGGATATTTAGTCTAAATATCCCTCATGATTATATTCATGAGGGATATTTAGTCTAAATATTCCCTCATCACTATCCATGAGGCATGGTCCCTCATATGACAATCACCGGGACCATGGCTGGGTAGCATTTACCCAATCGAAAATTTTGCGCAATGACTCTGGACTACACACTATTGAACACCCCAGCACTTGTGGGATCCATTGAATAATCTTTGCGCATACGTTGACTAGCCGAGAATTTTTCTTACTATTTGTGACGTAATCAAGACGGTTTCAAAACACTTCATTAATACCGCTCTAGGCCATCCAAAGTGAATTAGAATAAAGCACCACGAATGAATGAATGCTGGTTCAATTCGCCATTGTCGCATTTAACAAAGGCGAATTCCCTTAAGTATGCCGCATATCAACAGCTTTGTAAAACTTTGTAATTTATGCATCGTACGAAAGCTAACATATTTCCTAAGAGCAGTTTTATTCCTTGGTAATCATAATATTACAAACTAATAGCATGAAATTTCGGGTGATTAGTGATTAAATGTCCCCTCAAGCCTCGGGAGGTTTAGTTAAAGTCCCTCCGCCTTCGGCGTCGGGACTTCAACAAAACCTCCCTCGGCTTTCGGGGACATTTAATCACTAATCACCCTCAAGTCATGCTATTACTTATAATAAGCGATAAGGTCAAAACGATTGTCATCTTACGGTACCCGATTCAGGGGGGAGGGGTAGGGTTACCCGGTACCCACCACCTCTGGAAGTGAAATCCTGGATTTTGTCCTCAAATATCTACAAAACTAAAAGTCAATTCACAGAAACAAATGTACTGTCTGTTTTCATGTATTCTAAACAACGTATATGTGGATAGAAATAGTCACTGGAGGCACCCGGTGTCGAGCATTTCAACAAGTCTCTGAGGGGGGAGGGGGTATTTACCGGTACCCAAAACCTAAATTAATAAAATCGGGTCCCTATTTTGGACAATTGTTTTGACCTTGTCCCTAACTTATCTAATAACTTAACTTAATTACCTTGTCGAGAACTTTGCGGTTGATACTTAAGGACAGTTCTGCTTGGAATGTGAGGGGTAAATCATCAAAGATTCCAAGACCATTGACTCCCTTGCTGGTGGACCACTGAGATAAGACAAAAATACCCTCACTATTCAATAATCAATTCTTCCTTGCATTTGAGGGTTTTTAGGTTCAGCCGAGCATCAAAACCACAACCCTAAGGCTTGAGCTACAGCGTAGTAAGTTGCCATAGCAATGTGCGCATGCTTCTTTGCGACAGGTCTTAATATTACTCACCAAGTATTCATAGTAAGCCATGACTTTGTCTTGAATGGTTTCATCTACACCAATATCTACCTGTTGAATTATAATAAGACCCATTCATCGGTGATGAGATGATCATGAATAGATTGAGTAAGAAGGGAGAGAGGGAAGAAAGTAAGGAAGGAGTGAGGGAGGGAAGAGGAGAAGAGGGAGGGACATAGAAAGGATTGGTAGAAGACAGCTAGGGAAGAGGGATGCAAGTAATTAGGAAGAAAGTAAGAAGGCAGCCATTAAAGAGGAAAGGAAGAAAGGAGGGAAGGGTGAGATGGAGGGGTTGGAAGGAGAGAGAAGCTAAGGGAGAGACAAAGAACTAAGGAAGGAAGGTGACAAGGGAAGGAGGTAGGGGATGAAAAGGAGGGCAGAAAGAGAGAGGGAAAAGGAATTAAATTAAATAGCTAGAAAGCAAGGGAGGAAGGCAACTAGAAAAGTGGGAAGCAAGGAAAAGAGGAAGGAATGGAATGGTTGGAGGGTGGAAAGAGAGAGAACAGAAGGAAGGAAGGAAGAACAAGTTGAAGATAGAAAGAAATTGCCAAGGAAGGAGGGAAGGAGGGAAGGAGGGAAGAAAGAAAAAGTGCATTCATTTAATAGCTCACCAGGTAGTCTTTGATAACATTCAGATGGTGCGAATAGTGAGCTCTCCTGGAGTCTGAGTTGGTCAATATTGATGCCATACCACCAAGAATGAGACCAAAGAATAAAGCAATCCCAACTAACATAGCAACAATGGAAAACCACTCCTCAGTATCATTTACAGCATGAATGTCGCCATATCTAGGAAGAGAACAAAACATGAATAAAAGTAAGGAATGGGAGAAAAGAAAATGGGAGAAAATGAGAAATGAGTTACAATAATAATAATAATAATAATAATAATAATAGAATGTACATTTCACCTGTTCTGATATTGAATATATGTCAAAAGGTTTAACTTTGGATACTCAGTATAACTTGCTTGTTAAATTTCGATATATAAATAATACTAATAATACTAATAATACTAATAATAATAATAATAATAATAATAATAATGAAATAATATTAGTACATTTCTATAGTGCACACATTAACTTAACTTTCTCATGGTGCTTTACAAAACTAGGAATTATCTATTACTTATCCACAGGCTATCTATGAACTAAGAACTAGACACAAACCAAATAATTATTAGCAAGAAATCTAGAAAATAAAAAAGTCTTAACATTCTTTTTAAAAACAGAAACTGAGTGGAATTTGCGTATAGCAAAAGGAGCACTGTTCCATAATTTACGAGCATACACTGAAAAGGCTCTGTCCCCATAAGTTTTAGTTCTTGACATAGGTTGCTTCGAAAGGTAGATGGGAAGAAGATGATACAATTATAGACCTTATTTGTCGTGACGCATTTTTTCCCATTACAGACCATTCTCAAGAATATAATCTATTTTTTAATGGTTGCAAAGAAAACAAAAATGAATATGGATGCAACTCAAAGACTGAATCTTATTCTTTAGGGAATGACACATGGTCTGAAATGGGACAACATTGCACCAAGATGAGTAAGGTCTATTGGAAACCAGTGTTGATAATAAATTCACAAAGTCACTATAAAAATAAAGAGGAAATAAGAATATTGTAAAAGTATCTCACCCTGTTGATGTAGCGGTTGCTGTAGCCCAGTAAAGGCTCATTATGTATTTGTTCCAAAGAGGGATCTTATCTATTCCTGTAACAAACATATCATAGCTTTACCCAATACACAAATACAAATGAATGAAAGAAAAAAGGATAAATTAAGTGGATGGATGGGTTGGGATAGGATAGATGGAGGGATAGCTAGTATATAGAAATATGAAATAATGAACAGATGTATGGGAGGGTAGGTGGGTATATTAATTGATGGGTGGATGGATGGATGGATGGGTGGATGGGTAGAAGGATGGATGGATAAATTAAGTGGATGGATGGGTTGGGATGGGAGATGGATGAATGGGTGGGTGGGTGGATGGATGAACGGATAGATGGATGGATGGATGGATGGATTTACAAAGGATGTATAGATGGATCAATGGGGGAGGGAGGGAGGGAGGAAGAAGAGAGGGAGAAAGGGAGGGAAGGAGGGAGAAGAGAGGAATAACTTGTCAATAAGACTATATAATTAATATATAAACCTATGAACATTTCCAGCCCCATTTTCTCCACTTCTTTACCTGTCTCCAGCTTCATTGCCCACCCATCAGCTGAGCAGGTGGGATTAGGCAAGCCAACATTGTCACATCCAAGCCAAAACCAAATGCACGAGAACAGATGTACCAAGATGGTACCCATAGCACAGTACTTGATGGCTCGCAGCAGCGCAGTGTTGCTTCCAAGCTCAATTTCACGGACGTCTAATCAAAAAATGTATATTCATTTATCAGTGAAAGGAAAATTAATAATCCATACTGCTTATTTATAGGTACATCCACTATTATTTTCTTTATTTACTATTTATACAGCCATCAAACCATTCACCAATAGACCTCATCGGCTTGGGTGTAATGTTGTCCCATTTCAGACCATGTGTCATTCCCAAGAGTATCATTTCATTGTTTAACGGTAGCACATGAGAAGATACATGAATATGGATACAACTCAAACAAAGAATCTTATTCTCAAGAAAATGACATGTGGTCCTCTTTCCATCTGTCCATTCATTCCTATATCTATCCATCTATCCACCATCCACTCCTTCCATCCATCCATTCATTCATTCATCCATTCATTTATTCATTCATCCATCCATAAATCCACCCCACTCTCGCCCTCCTACCTATCACTCTTTTCATTCATCCACCCAACTATCCTTCCCTCCATCCATGCAACCATCAACCGCTCCCTCACTCCTTCTTTCTACCTATCCATCCCTTCATACATCCCTTTCTAAATCTATCCATGTCTCCTTCCTTTCCTTCCTTTATCGTTCTCTCCAGTGATGCCTTTGTCTATTCATCAATCCACCCATCTCTGCCTCCATCCATCCATCCACCCCTCTTTTTAGTCTTTAACACACCTATCCTTCCCTTCATTCATCCATTCACCCAACCCTTCAACCACATTCCCATCCCTCCACCAATCCATCTTTCCCTCCATCCATCCCTCCATCCACCAACCCATCCTTCCCTCCACCCATCCCACCATCCACCAACCCATCCTTCCCTCCACCCATCCCACCATCCACCAACCCATCCCTTTATCCACCAACCCATCCTTCCCTCCACCCATCCCTCCATCCACCAATCCATCCTTCCCTCCACCCATCCTTCCATCCACCAACCCATCCTTCCCTCCACCCATCCCACCATCCACCAACCCATCCTTCCCTCCACCCATCCACCAACCCATCCTTCCCTCCACCCATCTCAACATCCACCAACCCATCCCTCCATCAGCCAACCCATCCTTCCACCCATCCCTCCATCCACCAACCCATCCCTTTATCCACCAACCCATCCTTCCCTCCACCCATCCCTCCATCCACCAACCCATCCTTCCCACCACCCATCCTTCCATCCACCAACCCATCCTTCCCTCCACCCATCCCACCATCCGCCAACCCATCCCTTCATCCATCCATCCAACCATCCACTCGTCCCTCCATCCACCAACCCATCCAACTATTCAATCAATTCCATCCCACTCGCCCATCCTCTATATTCTAATTATTTAAAACTTACCAAAAAACTTCATCATCCTATGAAACCTGAGCATTCGATTCAGTCTTAGATAACTCAAGACTTGGTACCACACATGATGAGATGAGCGCGCAAATACAAAGAAATCCAACGGTAGAATGGAGAGTAGATCCAACACGAACCTTCCCCTCAGGTATTGACTTCGTACGAGAGCCCTGTCGGTGATGAGAGACGTTTTGTGGTAATATGCGACGAAAAAACGAAGCACAACATCAACCAAGAACAGCACATCAACCAAGTACGCAACAATCCAAAGAGCGGTCGATTTGGAATGAAAACTGGCTTGGAATGGTACAAGAAGGCACGTTAAATAGCACAGTAAAGCCGTAAGGGATTCCCATGTTCGATACTCCTTCGAGCGAGGATGGATCACAAACTCCTTCTCTTGGGTAGACGTTCGGCTGTCAGCTATAGAAACTCCCCGAAACGTCACTTGGATAGCATTATCCATCCCCCCGAGCACTGTGCAAACTCGGGGGACGGGAGCGGTGTGGTATTAACTCAAGTACAAATAAAATTAAACTCAAAAAGCCACAAAAAGAAAGGAACAAAATAAAAAAGCTTCATCTTGCTGGGAAGCAAGAGAGCAAATGAATTCAATTAATGAAAATTAACCTATGACGTCACAAAATGTTTGATTAAAATTATGTTAATTAGTAATTAAAAAGAGCGCGCGCACAGAGCTATGGGATAGTTCAAATGATTGGAAATGCTATAGTGTAATGTCCGAATGTCGAATGTTTTCATGCAAGGTCCTTGCCGCAAGTTTTTTAAAGTCGTACGAAAAATGCTCTGATGTCACGGCAAGGCACGTGCTTTTTGCGTGAAAATGGTCGAAAATCACCTATTTTTTACCCTTAATAAATAATGGATATTTTTTGGAAAGGTGTGAAAATGGTCCAAAATCAATGAAAACCATGGGCTATAGCCCATGCTTTTGGCCTTAAGATGGTCGAAAATGACCTATTTTTCAGTGTTTCTGAATAATGCATATTTTTTTGGAAAGGTGTGAAAATGGTCCAAAATCGATCAAAACCATGGGCTATAGCCCATGCTTTTTGCCTGAAAATGGTCGAAAATCACCTATTTTTTAACCTGTATGGATAAAAAGTTAAATTTTACACCGTAAAAAATAAGAGAGATCACTTACTGACGTTTCGGACGCTAGTCCTTCGTCGGAGTAAAAGAGGTAAGTGATCTCTCTTATTTTTTACGGTGTAAAATTTAACTTTTTATCCATACTGTTTCATTAGAAACACCGACGCAGCCCACACTAGCTTACCGCTAGTTATCATCTATTTTTTAACCTTATTAAATAATGCATATTTTTTTTAAAAGGTGTGAAAATGGTCCAAAATCGATATTTTGGGGCAAAAGTATGAACTATTGCCCATGGGTTGACCGATCGTGGACTATTTTCAAAACTCTGAAAATTGGAATTCACTTTTTAAAGTTGGAGTTGTTAGTATTTAGTATGTTGAGTATATTCAATGAATCTATATGATAGTAAGGCTTCATAGTAATAAAATATTGATTCTTTGTCTTCAATGTTTTTAATATTTTGATGTCTCTTTTCCAGTCAATATTTTCCAGATTTTTCGTCTGAAGTAAATGGTAAGTTTTTACCTTGTCTTTAGTATTAAAAGTGAATTGATTTTAAATGCAGCTTTTTGCAATTATTGTTTGGTTTGTCATGTTGCGTCATAATGTTCCAATTGAATGTTATAATCGTCGTTTCAACGTTATATCTGAGGTTATGTCACAAAATAGTACATGTCAATATCATAGGAATCAAATCTTTGACTATTATTTGAAGACTGAATTATGTTGGATGTTCATGTTACTGCTTGGTGCTGCAGTAGATTGCTGAATGTTGGATGACGTGTTGGTTAATATACTAAACATCTCAGATATCATAGGTGAATATTGTTGAATCTCAGTCGGTTGTCACAGTCAGGTGGTTGAGTAGTTAGTGTGTTACTCAATGCTGGAATCAATTACTGCACTGGATGCGCCCAAACTTAGTTGTAGATTTTAGAAGCCAATGTTGAAATTTGGTCGGTTTTGAGTTGGCTGTTGCAGTAGGTTGGTCTAGTTAGCTTCGTAATGTTATTGTTTGATGTCAGACGTCGCAGTTGGTTATCGTAGTTGCACCGCACCCAAAATTGAACATTGTAGACATTGTATTTTGGTGTCAGAAGTCGTAATAGACTCTCAAAGTTGGATGTCGTATGTCGCAGTTAGTTGGTTTGTCGTATGTTGTCGTAGTCGGATGTCACAGTTAGTTGGTTTGTCGTATGTTGTCGTAGTCGTATGTCGCAGTTGGTTGGTTTGTCGTATGTTGTCGTAGTCGTATGTCGCAGTTGGTTGGTTTGTCGTATGTTGTCGTAGTCGTATGTCGCAGTTGGTTGGTTTGTCGTATGTTGTCGTAGTCGTATGTTGCAGTTGGTTGGTTTGTCGTATGTTGTCGTAGTCGTAGTAAGAGTGTAGCCACATTAGAAGTAGTGTCCAGATTCCATAAAGCGAGTAAAAAAAAAATCCCAAGACAAAAATACTCGGACTGGTATGTCTACGTTAGTTGGATCCCGTAGAGCTCAAACACCTTGTCTTTGACTTGTAACTTGACATGTTCAAAGTACTCCAACACCTCGTCCAGGTCTTCCTTCTTGAGGACGAATATATCAACGTTTGTTGCCGCACGAACAGATTCACTGCGAGGTGTGGATAAAACAAGGCTCTTCTCACCGAAGAAACATCCTTCTTCTAACGTCTCGATGATTACTGGAGGGTGTTCTTCGGTTACAATCTCAACCTAAAAGAAATCAAGCAAAATAAATGTTACAGGCTGTAGTACAGGCGCATACAAGCAGTTTTCCCATCAATGTTTAAGGCTTGGACACGGTGCAACTGATATTTATTTCGCGCAACACTGCGCCAAGCAGTTTGCACCCTGTGTACAGGCCAGATTAATGTAAAAGTATTTTGAGTCATGTTACAACACATTTATAAATATCGAAAACGAGCGCAAAAAAGCAAGAATGACATAACGCGTCTATTCTTTATAACAAACGCGCGTAGCTTTGATTTTCTTGTTACTTTTTTATTACGCAAAATGCCTAAAGTACACCGCATGCGATGGATGGAAAAAATCCAGACACCTGGGTACTAGATAATTAGCATAATTCCTTATGTCCGTAGGGACTGGGTACTGGCTAATTAGCATTATTCCTTACCAGTCCTTTCTTGATAAGGTACATCTCCTGGCCAATATCTCCTTTACGCACGATGAACTCTTTTGCATGGAACTGACAAGGTCGAGCTTTGGTCGCCAGAAGACGAATGAATGGCACTTCGGCATCGCTAAACAGCGGAATCTAAAATGATAACGATATACATGGTATTTTTAAAACAAGAATTCATAGGGGGCTTCAATCTTATGCATAAACTGTTAAGCAAAATGCTGACCATTTGGATTTGATGGTTAGTAATATCGGGTGTTGTGATTGGTCAAAAAATGCGTGCAGTGATTGAAGCTGGTGCTCGGGAAAACCTTAAGGACAGACATGCGATCCCCCTGACTGTTACTCTGCACACCGATTGCATAGAGGTAACATCACATGCAGTTATTGACTAATCGGTTAGGACCATTCACGTAAGTAACCATCCCCGTGTTAGTACCTCATTCACTCATTTGCGCGCTCTGATTGATTCAACAAATGCGTTCAATTTTGTACCGTGACCGTGCAAGTGAGTTCTATTCTCAATACTAGTGAAATGAAATGCGTTCGGTGTGAATAATAGAATAAAGAATTAAGAGAAAAATATCATATGCCCTTGGCAGGACTCGAACCCACGGTTTCGGTATACTAGTCCGACGTGTTAACCACTTCACTACGAGGACCAACCACGCTGGTTACGCAGCCAGGCAATGTTGTATATGTGGCAACTGTGGGGGGTCCAGGGCGATATTAATCTCATGGGTAAGCTGAACACCGTAAATATTTACGCACAATTGAGGATAATACTAGTGAAATGAAATGCGTTCGGTGTGAATAATAGAATAAAGAATTAAGAGAAAAATATCATACGCCCTATTATTATTCACACCGAACGCATTTCATTTCACTAGTATTATCCTCATTACAGAATATATTGTAAATAACTGTATAGTAAATCAACTAACGTTCTTTATGATGTCTCCCGTCAATGCATAGAAAAGTTCACCGGTCATGCACTGAGGCATATCGAAGAATAAGCTATCGAATTCAACTCCCCTGGTAAACAATGTAGGGAAAAGAACATTTTAGTGCACAAAAATACATAGAGCGCTTTTCGTATTGGTGAGAACTGGAAACGATAATGCGAATTCGTAGCGCGGGTACTGTAGCCGTACCATACCGTATCGTACCGTTACTACGCGCTTTGATTGGACGATCCACTCATGTCGTACTTTGTACATGCTGTATGACTATAAAAACACTTACGGCACGGACCGCGCCTTGCCGTGACCGTGTCAATGCCGTGCCGTGTATGAAAACATTCGACATTCCGTGTCGTGTCCGCGCCGCGCCGTAACCGTGCCGTGTGCCGTGACTTTTCACACTCATACAAAATCTGCTCTTCCGTGCGTTTCCTACTTATTAGAAAACCCCTCTAGTGCGCGCAGTGATAAGTGATGTCTGTTGTCTGTTTCTTTAAGTTTTCATAAACTCACTTGTTTGTGTTCCAGATGAACTCGTAAAAGTTTCTAACGCGATGTTGGAGCGTAGAAGGGATTTCTTGGTCATCCATGTGCGCCTGCAAAATAATTATATTATTAAACAACGATAGAAACAAAAACCCAAGATCATTGCGCGCTTTTGCTGGCTAAGGGAGGTTTCATTTGACGGGTAAAATATTGAGTATAAAGGTGCGAGCACTCAATTCAGTGTTACATGCTAAGTCAGATACACAGATGATATTTTTCGCTTACGGAGGTGGCAACCTTTAAAGTAAAGAAATTAAATGCTCCGTTAATCATGGCGTCGGAATGCAGCTCATTTTGGAGGACAATACAATAGGTTCCAATTCTCAGGAGATTGAAGTTGTTTTGTTTTGTCCTCCAAATCGAGCTGCTTCGACGTCACGTGCAAGGGTCTATAGCACTTAGGCAATCTATGCAACTTGTACTTTGATTGGCTCTCTGATGAATGACGTCAATTGCGTACCGTTACCTTGCCGTTTACTGTCGGAAGTAATCTGCTCAAAGTAGTCTTAATGGAGAAATTACCTCAATAGCTCCAAGTTTTTCCTCGTATTTTACTCGACCGATCTCAGCGTTAGCCAATGTTGCGGCGATGTTACCGAGGATGACACCAAACAGAAGCTTGCCGAGTACTATGATACAGCTTGCATACACTAGGAATAACAACAAGATCAGTCAAAGGTCGTTAAACAACACTGGTAATCCTAACAAGACGTTGAGCATTTGCAAAGGTAGCCCAAACCGACATTCAATGATTTCCACAGGTAGCCCAAACGAGAACTTTATTATTAAATTATCTACACAGGTAGCCCAAACAAACATTCAATGATTTCCACAGGTAGCCCAAACGAGAACTTTATTATTAAATTATATATACAGGTAGCCCAAACAAAAACTTAATGATTTCCACGTCTTACCCATCTCCACATCATTGTCTCCATGGACGTCACCGTAGCCAGTAGACGTTACCGAGGCAACGACCCAGTAAAGTGATGTGCAGTATAAAGTGATGGCGTTGCTGTTACTTATTCCTAAAATATGAATAAGAAGGTTTTATTCTAGACAAAGTTGCTGGAATGACAAATATAAGATAAATTCAGAGTGGAAAGTAACGCATTTACCGTGACCTGCTTTTCCAGGGGGGGAGGGGAGGGAGGGGAGGAGAGCCGAAGGTGTGCCTATTATCCTATACACCGTGACAACCTTTTCAATACTCTAGTTTTGAGTTCCTGTTGTTTAGGGTTAGCCTCGAAGTCGTGTGGAATATTTGTGTTCCAGTGAGGATGAGACTTGAAGCAACGACTTCCCCCACGATTCAGACCAACTGAACTACTTGGGCATTGGTTTGTTGCACGTTCTACTCAGATCGATATTCTAAGACTTCAAGTGTTGTCCCGGCAATATCTGAGCCTACAAGGCAACGGATAATCAAAGCATTCCACGATTGATAGTTTGTACCTTTATTAATAATCCAGGATTCGTCTGCCCAGCAAACACCACCAGGACAGTCGATGAAATACCAGCCACAGGCAAACAAGTGCACCATGAGGATGACATCAAATAGAAACTTGCTCATGCGAACATTGAATACACTGTATAAATAAACAAAAGAAGAATATAAATCAAATACTTTGAAGAGGAAATATATTTCTAGAGTAAGCATTGCGTGACTGTCAAAACGGACGTGACGTGACCGTGACGGTGCCTTGTCTATGTTGTCTGATTGGATGAGCTATAAAAAATCTTTATGGGAGATATCGTTCTTGAGTAGTCATAGCGTGACTATGAAAAACAAACGTGACGTGATAGTGACAGTGCCATGTCTAAGCACTCTGATTGGATGAGCTATCGTGTATGCTGCAATAGTCCATTTCCGAGATGCGCGAGCGCTTTCAAAAATATCGCGGGCGCAGACATGAAAAAGAGGTATTCAGTTTTCGGGAAAAATCACGAGCGCTATTGACACAAATTGACACTGCCCGAAAATGGTCTATTGATTTAAGGGGTGCCTTTAGTTCCGTAACGTGCCGTGATCGTGTCATCTCGCGCGGAGGGTCACGTGACAAGCATTTTTGGTTGGAGAAAAAAAGTCGGTGTCACTTCAACAATGATTTCATGTTCATGTACTGTGAACACGTAATGTGCTATAGAAGCAAATGTTTTTTTTGAAATTAAAATTCCTGTCACGCAAAAACATTGCATTGTCTGTCGTGAAACTCTCCTTTCAAATTTCGCATAAGAAATCTGCTTCATTCAACTAGCAATATTATCCAAAAAACCACATCATTTCAGAACTTACTCTATATCAAGCTTCTTGCTGTACTCCGTAAAAAACTGTTCCATGCGCACGAGCCTCAACAAGTGGAGCAGCCTGAGGAACGATAGAACCTCCAGTTTCCTGCCCGCAGGAGCAGCCAGTGCAAAGATATCGATAGGGAAGTTAGCAGCCAGGTCGAATGGGAACTTGCCCTTGACGTATTTCATCACCAGGCTCCTGTGATCAGTTATGACGTCACCGGCGTTGTCGACGAAGGCCAGGTGGAAGTTGAAGAATATCTGGGTATGGGAATAGGAAAAATGGGAGAGAAATAAATGGAATGTAAATGACAAAATGAGTGAGAAATACAAGAAAACAAAAATAAAGTAAATAATAGCATTTGAATGTAAAAGAGAAAATAAATAAAACCGACATATACAATCAGAGATTTAAAATAAAAAATAAAATAGAAAATGAGAAAACACGAATTAGAGAAACGGGACATTAGATATTACCTCCAAGTAAAATGAAGCTTCACAGACGTAGTCGAAAGCGATAAGATACCAGGGATGGTCTTGAAATGCAGCCTTAAAAAAGAAGTGTTAGAAAGAATTCATCACCATTATCATCACTATAATAAGAGAACTTAAACAATAAATCTTGGAAGGGGCTGTGAAAACTGCAGGTTGCTAATATAAAGCTGTTGTTTGTTATCATGGACAGCATTATAAACAGTCTCGAACATGATAAAACAGGAGATATCCCGAAAGCTCTTTGTTGGACAGAACCATTGAAATAAAACATGAGATGAGGAGCAATCGATATTTTGAATGAATGAGAAAAAACATGGCTTTTAAATGCTCCGACAAGGTACCGTCACGGTAGGAAAAGATGACGTCCACTGAACCAATCACAACGCACAAAATTACCACTCTTCCAATCAGAATGCTTGAACACGATAGTCACGGTCACGCCAGGGTACATCGTTTTTCACAGTCATACGAACGAAATCTATTTGAAAATCTACTTGACAAAAGATTAATTCCCCCGACATACCATGTAGGTGATGGTGATGCTGGTAGCAAAGGTTAGCAGGCAGTTGACGAAGGTGATGATCCTCAGTTTACTCTCAGGCATGATCACAAAACCCATGATGAGTTCTATCAAACCGGTAAAACAGGTTTTGATACAGCTGGTCTTCTCGCCTTCGTCTGCCGCGTCCTCTACTTCCACCGTGGTTTCTGTTGGTTCTTCTTTCTTCGTTTCCTTGGAGTCTTTTCCATCGTCTTCTTCCTCCTTCTTATTGGCAGCGAAAGCCGCAGCTCTCTCCCTGACCATCCTCTGTCTCTCCTCAGCGGTCTCTAAGATTTTCGTCTTGATCAAAGGGTATTGAGTCAGTACCTCATCAAGGTCAGCTTTGGTCAGCACGAACACATCACAGTTCGTTTTTGTCCTACGAGGCAAAATAACAAGTTCGTGTTAGTAAGAATGTGATGGCAACCACGTTTTAGTGATCTAAAGGTTAGGCTCAAAGGTATACAGTACCCCCTCAAAGAGGAATAAGTTTGCGCGCTCTGTTTTGTTCGTAAAATTCTTCAATGACACTCTCAATAACTCCCTTATGAGATGTACTTTGTACGCACTTCTGTTATTACATTACATACAACTTGTTGCAGGCTTACCTGATAGATGCAGTTCTTGGACAGCTAAAGACAATACTGATCTCGCCAAAGAAACTGCCAGCTCCCATGGTGTCGAATACGATGGGTGTTTCGTGCTCGGAGACCACCTCAACTTGACCCGCATGGATGAAATACATCTGACATACAAAACCACACGTGATGTTAGGGTATTTTTCGTAATAACTACCCCCGATCACGTGATCACGTGATCAGGACAGAAACTACACGTAAATACATACCATGTTCACATGATCAGTGCAAAGACATCACGTGGGTACATATCACGTACACGTGATCAATACATGGAAAACTCTTGGGCACATGCCATGTTCACGTGATCAGTGCAAAGACATCACGTGGATATATATCACGTGATTAGAACAAGGACATCACATGGGTACATACCATGTTCAGTGAAAAGACATCCATCAAGGAATAAAAAATCTTGTCACGTGATCGCCAACTGCCAAAATCACGTGATGAATATGCCGCTCATCACGTGATATCAACGTGGTTACTAACCTCATGTCCAATATCGCCTTTCCTCACTACATATTCTTTTGCCAAGAAATACACAGGTTTAATGTTCATCAATAACATCTTCAAGAAACCGATCTCTGTTCCCTGGAATAAAGTTACCTACGAGAGAAAAAATAGAACAGTTATCACAATGCTAAAAAAAAATATCAAGACAAATAATGCCGTCAAGCAGATCGAGCGCGCGCAGCTACGAAACGAGTGTCTGATTCAGAGGAGAGAAATATGTTCGGCGCAGTATCCGACAAGCGTCAAACCTTTTCAATCATATCCTTGTAAGCACTGAGTGTAATGTCGGCTTGTAAGGCCAGCGGTATGCCTTGGAAGAGAGAGCTTGGGTCAACACCTCGATTACGAATCCAAATGTACTCGTAATGACTGAAATATATAGAAAAACACTATTTAGTCGATAATCAGTCGTATATAAATCGATAATTACTCGGAATGTCGAACAATACAGGAAAAACGTAATGCTTACCCGCTGTATTGCCTATTTATTGAAAATTACAAGGACCATTGCATACGCATAATCATACATAGAAGATGATATTTCCACGTTAGTGTATTACAATAACTGAAGAGTCTCGGTCTACGCATTTTTAATCGATAATTATTCGGCCGTATAATCGATAATAGATCGCGCATATTTATACCTGATGATACGGTGTCGTAGGTGTTCTGCAATATTCTGATCCTGCAATGAAAAATTTTAAAGACATCATGTTTTATGTATTTTAGTCGCAGAACAGTGATGAGCTTTCTGGGTTTTACTTTTAAAATGATTTTATTTTTTATTATATCTTTTATCCTGTTAAAGCAGAAACTGGGGATAGGGAGTGGCTTCAGAGGCTTTAGTCCACTAGATTTCCAAACCTAAGCAGCCAACTTTAAGTTTATGCATGACAGTCTACTATATCTTCTCATCTTAGCCCCCTCCCCCACTTTTAAGAATACTCAACTGCCCTTGCATAATTAACTATCAAAGTTTCAAAGGTAATTTTAGCAAATGTTCCGAGAAAAAAGGATTTGTCTGGTGAAAAGGACCATAACTCAGAGAAAATTTCGCCAAACTGTTGCTAAAAAGATAAACAGTTTACCTCGAGGAAGTTTTTGATGGCACTGAGACGTTCTTGGTATCGAGCTCTTTGCGTGTCCGCGTTGGCCAAACTAGCAACGACGCCAGCGATGATGTAACCGTAGAAAACGATGCCAATAATCATGGAGAACAACGCGTATGTCATCTGGAACCATGCAATGATAAATAATAATTTATAAACACAAAAATTAAAAAAAAATCAATGCCATTGTCATTACTAGCAATATCAATACTTTATTAAGAACACCATCATCATCGTCTACAACATTATGACCACATCATCATTGTTGTCACCATCATCATCCGTCATTATCGTCATTATCATCATCACCATCATCACCACCACCATCATCATCATCCATCATTACAACCATCATCATCACATATGATAACATATAATTTAAGAGTATATTTACCTCGCCAGTAAGGTAAGCATGCAGATCACCATAACCAACAGAAGCAGTTGTTGTAGCTGCCCAGTAGAAAGTCACCATGTAACGATGATAAGCCGCGTCGTGCCCTGGAAAAAAATCCAAGAATAAGATTCTTTCCAGCGAGCTAGTGCCACTTAAAGTATTTTGACGTTAAAAACGTCGCTTACCTATTGGATGAATTAGATTCCCGACCCAAGAGTTGCTCTTACATTCGTGTGAACCATCATTCTGACCAACACATGCCATAAGAAGCCACCCACAGGCCACGTAGTGTGTAAACAGGCCCATGTAGACTACAAACTTCAACTGCCTGAAATATTGGTCATAAAGAAATATCAGACAGAATATGTGACGTAGTGTCCTGCGCAAAATGTCAAGTTTTTGGTGATGCGGTAAAGCTAATAAAATATGAAAAGACACCCTCTATAGACCTCTTGCAGCACGTCGGAATGCAGCTCAATTTGGAGGACAAAACGATAGGTTTCCAATTCTCAGGAGATTAAAATCCATTTCTGTTGTCCTCCAAATTGAGCGTCATTTGACGTCATTTGCAAAGCGTATATTCTATAAGTATCCAAAATATGCTGGCTTGGAGTTCTTTTGGGGTTTTTACCTGTAAACATTTTCGGATTTTCCAAAACGTCCTTCCATGAATTCAAAAAATTGAGCCTTTAAGGAAAAAAATATTAGGTCATACAAACAACAAGAGTTGCTTTGTGTCATGCAATACTTCCATAGAAGAACATCGTGATGCATGTCACGAAATCCATACATAATGCTTCACGCAACAAGCCATTTTATTCCACATGACCAAAGACAATATGGAATATGTTAGGTGAAATGCATATCAGAATGTATACGAGTATCAAGATGGAAATATTTACTCACAATTTTGTAGAAGTGGAGACATCTGTTAAGTCTTGCGAAGGCCATTATACGCAACACTCCTGCAGAAAGTTACACAAAACGTTTTATTAAATCAAATTTTGAAATCTGAATGACAGTGAATCCGGGATCCAAACACAATCTCCAGTAATTCTTACCGTACTGTTCAGGCCAGATAGCGAGCACGATAATCTCAGTTGGCAGACAGGAAAACAGATCCAAGAGAAAGTTGGTTCTACGCATAAAAAATAATCATTAAAAAATGGTCACTATCTAGTTAAGCTTTATCAGCAGTATGCAAATTAAGCCCATAAAGAGGAAAATTGTCTCTATTCCATCGATCAATATTCATCCTGATTTGCGTTGAATAAATAAAGCACATTATTAATAAGCACTAACATATGCAAATTAAGGGGGAGGAATGTTGCCCTCTTTTCCTTCACCTTGGCCAAGGACTAGTTAGATAAAACTACAACGATACCTGAGGTAGTTCTTCGCGGTCATTACAGGATGAGTCACAAGGATGTTGTTCTCGTTATAGAATCCCACGTGGAACTTGATGTAACTATGGAAACAAGGTGACACACTGAACAGGAGATTCGATGGCAAATGTTAGCAAATGATTGCAAATGATGGCAATTGATGGCAAGTGATGGCAAACATGAGCAAGTGATGGCAAATGATTGCAAGTGATGGCAAGTGATGGCAAAAGTTAGCAAGTGATGGCAAATGATGGCAAGTAATGCCAAGTGATGGCAAATGATGACAAGTGATGGCAAATGATGGCAAGTGATGGCAAATGTTAGCAAGTGATGGCAAATGATGGCAAGTGATGGCAAATGATGGCAAGTGATGGCAAGTGATGGCAAGTGATGGCAAGTGATGGCAAGTGATGGCAAATGATGGCAAGGGATGGCAAATGATGGCAAATGATGGCAAGTGCTGGCAAATGTTAGCAAGTGGTAGCAAATGTAAGTAAGGGATGGCAAATAATGTTAAGTGATGGCAAATGATGGTAGGTCATGGCAAGTGATAACCAGTGATAAAGGTTGATGCAAAGAGACAGCAAGTATTACACTTGATACTCACATATCAACCAAAAACATAACATCAAAGATGTAGTTGAGGATCCACAGAGGAATATCAACGTGGAGTACAGCAGCTTGGAGCCCTAAGGTGATCATGTAGATCCCAGCAATAAAGATGGTTGTTGCCTGCCATACTTTGAACCATGTGCGAGTTGGAACAATTCCCTTCCTGGAAATTCGAGAACATAAGAATATACTTTAGTGACGATATCATAGCACAGAAGTGATGGTGAAGCACCATTTCACATAATGTCAAAGCAGCTCAATTTAGAGGACAAAACAAAAGAATTTCAATCTCCTGAGAATTGGAACCTATTATTTCGTACTCCAAATTAACCAACATTCCGACGTGCTACAGCGGGCCTATATAAAGTAAACATAGGAAAGATAACACAGATTTATTAGCGACAGTTGGTTTCACATTTCCTGTCTCGTGCAAGGAAATGAGGTCTGAAATGGGAAATAAATTCTGCCTAATACCGATTTAATGAGTCAGTTTTCAGGTAAGGAAAAACAGAAGAAGAAATAGAAGAAATAAAATGAAATTAAAGTTACCTAATGAGAAAGAAAGAGAAAATCCTGGCGAGCGGTGAAAGTTCACGATATGGTCTTTTAAATTCCTCCTGGATATTAACATGTTTCATGATTTCTAACTCACTACAATGTACAAAAAAACATATATGAATAATGAACCATGATTAGTAGGGACATATGACGGATGACCGGCGTAACAGCAAGTAACAGCAAGTGTATTAAGGCGTTGTAAATGTGTTGTAAGTGGTTGAAAAGTAAAGCCAAGTTTGTATATCCCTCCAGCTTCAACTGTATTTCCTCACTCTTGTAAGAAAAGGCCTCCACAGCATCTGTCTGCATAAGTCAGTTAAGTTTGTGTTGCAAGGGTAGGTCAGGCCCAATACAGCGTAATATTTTCCCATTTCAGACCAAGTGTCATTATATTGAATAAGATTCATTCTTTGAGTTGTATCCATATTCATGTGTCTTCTCATGCGCTACCGTTAAACAAAGAAATAATACTCAAGGGAATGACACGCAGTCTGAAATGGGACAACATTACGCCCAAAGAAAGAGGTCTATAGACCCAGATGTTGCTTACTTACCAATGATCAATGGCTGCCAGCTTTTCAGCTTCCCTGGAGGATGACGTACCCTGAACTGTCACTGACATACGTCGGATAGCTGTCCTTGCAGATTTAATCGCAGCCTTCTGGATCTCTTGTAAGTGAACATTGCTGGCACCAGCCTCTCCAAGCTGCCTAAAATAACATACAAAAAAACACCGTCAAAAAACTGAAA
>JALHLI010000015.1:5265000-5335000 GCA_023349425.1 Anthopleura sola | reverse complement strand
AAAAACCCAACCTGCTAAATTCCAATTTGATCTGTGAGTTAGCCATGCCCTGACTTTGATCAGCCCAGAGGTTGTTTCAGGATATCGATCAAATTTGAACTATTTTTCTAAGTTCCTCAGTTATTCATACTCTGTTTAAAAAAATGGAAAATCGAGGTCGTAGCAGTTTAAAGGTCAGTTTTTTTATAAAAACCTTAGAAAACTTTGGATTTAAAATTAGGTATTTACCTGTAGCCGCAGTGGTGGCCAGGTTAAACCGCATCAGAAAGTCCAACAATAGGATGATGTCAAGCATATAGGTGAAAGCAAAGACTATCGTCATAGTAACGCTCTCTCCGTAACCAAGGGCATGAAGACTGACAGAAAATGTTGCAATGTATGGATAGAAAAAGCAGACCAGAAGCAGGGCGACCAGGTGGACTCGTTCCCAGATCATCACAAAGGTGGAGTCTGGCATGATCACGTGAGTCAGTGCACGCCGCAGTAGGCTGTTGAATGACAGTGACAATGATGAGTGAGACTGGGCCATAGGGAACAAAGGTGTTTGATGTCAAGGTGTCACACGTATTTTCAAACAATGCTATGTGTTTTGTGCAAGCGAAATGCAAAAAAATAATTTTGCTTATATCAAGACAATGCCTCATGTTTTTTTATAGTTGCGCAAGCTCAGAACGGCAAAATAATCAGCTTACATCACAAGACAATGCCTCATGTTTTTTTATAGTTGCGCAAGCTCAGAACGGCAAAATAATCAGCTTACATCACAAGACAATGCCTCATGTTTTTTTATAGTTGCGCAAGCTCAGAACGGCAAAATAATCAGCTTACATCACAAGACAATGCATCATGTTTTTTTATAGTTGCGCAAGCTCAGAACGGCAAAATAATCAGCTTACGTCACAAGACAATGCCTCATGTTTTTTTATAGTTGCGCAAGCTCAGAACGGCAAAATAGTCAGCTTACATCACAAGACAATGCCTCATGTTTTTTATAGTTGCGCAAGCTCAGAACGGCAAAATAATCAGCTTACGTCACAAGATAATGCCATGTCTTTTTAAGCGTAGAGGTTCATAATGGGACGCATAACCGTCAAATATTGCCCATGATGACGCATGCGCAAACACTGCTACGTGCTTCAAAAGTAATGTGCGAGCACACAGCCTCTGCGTTGATCAAAGTCTAGGCGGCTGGGAGCACGTTCGGCTAATAAGATCTATTTTATCAGCCGAACGTGCTGCCAGCCGCCTAGAAACGTCGTGCATTCTGCATAGAAACGTGCAAATTTAACGGTTGTAATGATCGCGACAAACGGCGCAGTTATCTCTCGCAGTGCTCGGACTATGTGTCGAAGTGATCACGAGGTGCCAAAAAGTGATCACATTTAGGATAACACGAGTAGCGTTTACTGCCGGAATTCAGTAATTTACTTACCTCACGATGCTAGATTTCTTCTGGTGTGGTTCATCCCATGTTGTCTTGTCGTATTCATTTATCTCTGAGTCGGTCCTGGATCGCGTCATCAAGTCACAACGATGTTCCATAGCTGCGTAAAGTTTATCAGCCACTGCGCAGATAAAGATAACAATATTACTATGAGGAATGTATTCATCAGCTGAATCACAAATTTTCAATAGAATTCTGTATTTGACCACCGGTTGGAGCAGATAATGGAAGCTTTGTCATTATCTAAGACTTTTCTCAGCCGATTAAAAAAACCCAGCAATACTTATGGTATGTCATGTATCAGAACCAAAGAGGAACGTGCAGGGATAAGAAGAAAGACCAAGACTTGTAAAAAAAGGACAAGAGAAAAAAAGAAAAAAAGAAAAAAGGATTTATAAGGAAAACTAGTGATATCAATAAACGTTTCGAAAGAAAGAAAGAAAGAAAGAAAGAAAGAAAGAAAGAAAGAAAGAAAGAAAGAAAGAAAGAAAGAAAGAAAGAAAGAAAGAAAGAAAGAAAGGAAGGAAGGAAGGAAGGAAGGAAGGAAGGAAGGAAGGAAGGAAGGAAGGAAGGAAGGAAGGAAGGAAGGAAGGAAGGAAGGAAGGAAGGAAGGAAGGAAGGAAGGAAGGAAGGAAGGAAGGAAGGAAGGAAGGAAGGAAGGAAGGAAGGAAGGAAGGAAGGAAGGAAGGAAGGAAGGAAGAAAGGAAGAAAGAAAGAAAAGAAGAAAGGAAAGAAGAAGGAAGGAAGGAAATTTAAGAAAACGAACAGGCAACAGTAATCAAACCTTCAGGATAATGCTTGATAACCCGGTTCATATCTGCACGATCCAGTGTGAATATCACGCAGGGGGAAGCAGCACGAACAGTGGTAGATCGAGGTAGATTATAAACCAAACTGACCTATAAACCATATTAATTACCATCAGTATTTTACCTAAAATCATGGAAGTGTTCCCTGAGTGGTGTAGTGCTAGTGCCTCTGACCTTTAGGGTTCACTGTTCCCAGATTCTGACTTAGATCAGCCCAGAGGATGTTTCAGGGTTTGATCTGTGAGTTAGTCATGCCCTGACTTTGATCAGCCCAAAGGTTGTTTCAGGGTTTGATCTGTGAGTTAGTCATGCCCTGACTTTGATCAGCCCAAAGGTTGTTTCAGGGTTTGATCTGTGAGTTAGCCATGCCCCGACTTTGATCAGTCCAGAGGTTGTTTCAGGGTTCCATCTGTGAGTTAGTCATGTCCTGACTTAGATCAGCCCAGAGGTTGCTTCACGGTTTGATTTTTTAATAAGTGTGAAAAGTCAGGGCACAAGTCACAGGTAGGGCGGGGTACAGAATGTCAAATGTTTTCATACACGGCACAGCACTGGCACAGTCACATGGCAAGGTGCGGTCCATGCCATAAGTTTTTCATAGTCATACGAAAACTGCTCTATGACTTTCTTATACATGACATAATCTACTTACTTCACCAAACAGCTTGCCCTCTGTGAGGGTGATGAGGACACTGTCACTGTTCTCACTGAGAATCTAAGAGACAAGAAAACAAACAAACTATATATAAAGGAGTAAATACTAGTTATACAATGGTTTCGAGCGGTATACTGTGGAATATCCCACGAGTCTACACACGAGCCTCCATGGTATGTCAAGAGAAACCATTGTATAACCATTTTATCCCACACCATAGAAAATACAAATGTGTGAATTCAATGCACAAAAAAAAAAAAACTATATAAAACAGTTAATGAAGTGACAATATTTGACAATAGTACCTCTGCTTTGCCCTTGTGGATATAATACATGTGGTGACCAATCTCCCCTTTTTTGGCAATCACTTGGTTTGGCATGTAGAACATCGGCTTGATGACCAAAGACAGCATGCGCTTGAAGCCTGGACTCAAACCCATGAAAAGAGGAGCCTGGGAATAATAATAAAATATTAATAATAATGTAATAATCATTAATTTCATATTTAATCTAATAACTTATCTCATAACTTAACTTAATTACCTTGTCGAGAACTTTGCGGTTGATACTTAAGGACAGTTCTGCTTGGAATGTGAGGGGTAAATCATCAAAGATTCCAAGACCACTGACTCCCTTGGTGGTGGACCACTGAGATAAGACAAAAATACCCTCACTATTCAATAATCAATTCCTCCTTGCATTTGAGGGTTTTTAGGTTCAGCTGAGCATCAAAACTACAACCCTAAAGCTTGAGCTACAGTGTAGTAAGGTGCTATAGCAATGTGTGCATATTTCTTTGCGACAGGTCTTAATATTACTCACCAAGTATTCATAGTAAGCCATGACTTTGTCTTGAATGGTTTCATCTACACCAATATCTACCTGTTGAATTATAATAAGACCCATTCATCGGTGATGAGATGATCATGAATAGATTGAGTAAGAAGGGAGAGAGGGAAGAAAGTAAGGAAGGAGTGAGGGAGGGAAGAGGAGAAGAGGGAGGGACATAGAAAGGATCGGTAGAAGACAGCTAGGGAAGAGGGATGCAAGTAATTAGGAAGAAAGTAAGAAGGCAGCCATTAAAGAGGAAAGGGAGAAAGGAGGGAAGGGTGAGATGGAGGGGTTGGAAGGAGAGAGAAGCTAAGGGAGAGACAAAGAACTAAGGAAGGAAGGTGACAAAGGAAGAAGGGAGGTAGGGGATGAAAAGGAGGGCAGAAAGAGAGAGAGAAAAAGAATTAAATTAAATAGCTAGAAAGCAAGGGAGGAAGGCAACTAGAAAAGTGGGAAGCAAGGAAAAGAGGAAGGAATGGAATGGTTGGAGGGTGGAAAGAGGGAGAAGAGAAGGAAGGAAGGAAAAACAAGTTGAAGATAGAAAGAAGAAGATTTAGATGAAATAAGTAATGAAATTGACAAGGAAGGAGGGAAGGAGGGAAGGAGGGAAGGGGGAAAGAAAGAAAAAGTGCATTCATTTAATAGCTCACCAGGTAGTCTTTGATAACATTCAGATGGTGCGAATAGTGAGCTCTCCTGGAGTCTGAGTTGGTCAATATTGATGCCATACCACCAAGAATGAGACCAAAGAATAAAGCAATCCCAACTAACATAGCAACAATGGAAAACAACTCCTCAGTAGCATTTACAGCATGAATGTCGCCATATCTAGGAAGAGAACAAAGCATGAATAAAAGTAAGGAATGGGAGAAAAGAAAATGGGAGAAATGAGAAATGAGTTACAAAAATAATAATAATAATAATAATAATAATAATAATAATAATAATAATAATAATAGAATGTACATTTCATCTGTACTGATATTGAATATATATCAAAAAGGTTTAACTTTGGATACTCAGTATAACTTGCTTGTTAAATTTCGATATATAAATAATAGATATAGATTTTTAAGCATTTTCTTCAAGTTCTTGCTCCGAAGTTCAAATATTTGTGGTAACAACAAAGCAAGTTCACATGCAAATTTACAGATTCTCGCTTTCTGATTGGCTAATTTGTAAAAAAGTTTGTTGGGTGGCTACGGTAAGCGCGTCGCGCTGTAAGAACTAGACACAAACCAAATAATTATTAGCAAGAAATCTAAAAAATAAAAAAGTCTTAACATTCTTTTTAAAAACAGAAACAGAGTGGAATTTGCGTATAGCAAAAGGAGCACTGTTCCATTATTTACGAGCACACACTGAAAAGGCTCTGTCCCCATAAGTTTTAGTTCTTGACATAGGTTGCTTTGAAAGGTAGATGGAAAGATGATACAATTATAGACCTTATTTGTCGTGACGCATTTTTTCCCATTACAGACCATGTGTCATTCCCAAGATTATAATCAGATTATAATCTATTTTTTAATGGTTGCAAAGAAAACAAAAATGAATATGGATGCAACTCAAAGACTGAATCTTTAATTCTTTAGGGAATGACACATGGTCTGAAATGGGATAACATTGCACCAAGATGAGTAAGGTCCATTGGAAACCAGTGTTGATAATAAATTCACAAAGTCACTATAAAAATAAAGAGGAAATAAGAATATTGTAAAAGTATCTCACCCTGTTGATGTAGCGGTTGCTGTAGCCCAGTAAAGGCTCATTATGTATTTGTTCCAAAGAGGGATCTTATCTATTCCTGTAACAAACATATCATAGCTTTACCCAATACACAAAGACAAATGAATGAAAGAAAAAAGGATAAATGAAGTGGATGGATGGGTTGGGATAGGATAGATGGAGGGATAGCTAGTATATAGAAATATGAAATAATGAACAGATGTATGGGAGGGTAGGTGGGTATATTAATGGATGGGTGGATGGATGGATGGATGGGTGGATGGATGGATGGATGGATGGGTGGATGGATGGATGGATGGATGGGTGGGTGGATGGATGGATGGATGGGTGGATGGATGGATGGATGGGTGGATGGGTAGAAGGATGGATGGATAAATTAAGTGGATGGATGGGTTGGGATGGGAGATGGATGAATGGGTGGGTGGGTGGATGGATGGATGGATGGATGGATGGATGGATGGATGGATGGATGGATGGATGGATGGATGGATGGATGGATGGATGGATGGATGGATGGATGGAAGGTTGGATGGATGGATGGATTTACAAAGGATGTATAGATGGATCAATGGGGGAGGGAGGGAGGGAGGAAGAAGAGAGGGATAAAGGGAGGGAAGGAGGGAGAAAAGAGGAATAACTTGTCAATAAGACTATATAATTAATATATAAACCTATGAACATTTCCAGCCCCATTTTCTCCACTTCTTTACCTGTCCCCAGCTTCATTGCCCACCCATCAGCTGAGCAGGTGGGATTAGGCAAGCCAACATTGTCACATCCAAGCCAAAACCAAATGCACGAGAACAGATGTACCAAGATGGTACCCATAGCACAGTACTTGATGGTTCGCAGCAATGCAGTGTTGCTTCCAAACTCAATTTCACGGACATCTAAGCAAAAATTGTATATTCATCTATCAGTGAAAGGAAAATTAATAATCCATACTGCTTATTTATAGGTACATCCACTATTATTTTCTTTATTTACTATTTATACAGCCATCAAACCATTCACCAATAGACCTCATCGGCTTGGGTGTAATGTTGTCCCATTTCAGACCATGTGTCATTCCCAAGAGTATCATTTCATTGTTTAACGGTAGCACATGAGAAGATACATGAATATGGATACAACTCAAACAAAGAATCTTATTCTCAAGAAAATGACATGTGGTCCTCTTTCCATCTGTCCATTCATTCCTATATCTATCCATCTATCCACCATCCACTCCTTCCATCCATCCATTCATTCATCCATTCATTCATCTATCCATAAATCCACCCCACTCTCGCCTTCCTACCTATCACTCTTTTCATTCATCCACCCAACTATCCTTCCCTCCATCCATGCAACCATCAACCCCTCCCTCACTCCTTCTATCTACCTATCCATCCCTCCATACATCCCTTTCTAAATCTATCCATGTCTCCTTCCTTTCCTTCCTTTATCGTTCTCTCCAGTGATGCCTTTGTCTATTCATCAATCCACCCATCTCTGCCTCCATCCATCCATCCACCCCTCTTTTTAATCTTTAACACACCTATCCTTCCCTTCATTCATCCATTCACCCAACCCTTCAACCACCTACTCATCCCTCCACCAACCCATCTTTCCCTCCACCCATCCCTCCATCCACCAACCCATCCTTCCATCCACCAACCCATCCTTCCATCCACCAACCCATCCTTCCCTCCACCCATCCCTCCATCCACCAACCCATCTTTCCCTCCACCCATCCCTTTATCCACCAACCCATCCCTTTATCCACCAACCCATCCTTCCCTCCATCCACCAACCCATCCTTCCCTTCACCCATCCCTCCATCCACCAACCCATCCTTCCCTCCACCCATCCCTCCATCCACCAACCCATCCTTCCCTCCACCCATCCCTCCATCCACCAACCCATCCCTTTATCCACCAACCCATCCTTCCCTCCGCCCATCCCTCCATCCACCAACCCATCCTTCCCTTCACCCATCCTTCCATCCACCAACCCATCCTTCCCTCCACCCATCCCGCCATCCACCAACCCATCCCTCCATCCAACCATCCACTCGTCACTCCATCCACCAACCCATCCACCTATCCAACCAACCTTTCTTCCTTCCATCCCACTCGCCCATCCCCTATATTCTAATTATTAAAAACTTACTAAAAAACTTCATCATCCTATGAAACCTGAGCATTCGATTCAGTCTTAGATAACTCAAGACTTGGTACCACACATGATGAGATGAGCGCGCAAATACGAAGAAATCCAACGGTAGAATGGAGAGCAGATCCAACACGAACCTTCCCCTCAGGTATTGACTTCGTACGAGAGCCCTGTCGGTGATGAGTGAAGTTTTGTGGTAATATGCGACGAAAAAACGAAGCACAACATCAACCAAGAACAGCACATCAACCAAGTACGCAACAATCCAAAGAGCGGTCGATTTGGAATGAAAACTGGCTTGGAATGGTACAAGAAGGCACGTTAAATAGCACAGTAAAGCCGTAAGGGATTCCCATGTTCGATACTCCTTCGAGCGAGGATGGATGACAATCTCCTTCTCTTGGGTAGACGTTCGGCTGTCAGCTATAGAAACTCCCCGAAACGTCACTTGGATAGCATTATCCATCCCCCCGAGCACTGTGCAAACTCGGGGGACGGGAGCGGTGTGGTATTAACTCAAGTACAAATAAAATTAAACTCAAAAAGCCACAAAAAGAAAGGAACAAAATAAAAAAGCTTCATCTTGCTGGGAAGCAAGAGAGCAAATGAATTCAATTAATGAAAATTAACCTATGACGTCACAAAATGTTTGATTAAAATTATGTTAATTAGTAATTAGAAAGAGCGCGCGCACAGAGCTATGGGATAGTTCAAATGATTGGAAATGCTATAGTGTAATGTCCGAATGTCGCAAGTTTTTCAAAGTCATACAAAAAATGCTCTGATGTCACGGCAAGGCACGGTCCTTGCCGCAAGTTTTTCAAAGTCGTACCAAAAATGCTTAGATGAAGCATTTTACGGCATTGTAAGAAAATTACGAAAAATGCAAGTCCAAAAACGTGTGCTTGCGACGCAGGCTGCCGCAAACAAAATAATTACAACGTTATTTGACTGGCTTTTGGTTTTTGCTGAACTGATGCGGGTTTTTCCCCGTTTGCTCGCCTGACACGGAAGCAACTAGCCTGCGTGCATCCTGAACGTAACTGTGGTTAAGTCCACTGTCTTAACCAGAGTTAATGTCGGGCTGCACGCAGGTTAGGAAGCAACAGACTAACATACCTTTTACAGTCAACGAGCTTCACGCTTGAACACAAAACTTCAATATTCAACAGAATAATCGAATGTTCAGCACAATATTCGAATCTTTGTCCGAATATTCGATTATTCGAATGAAGATGTGAATGCATTGAACATTTATTTAATATTTTGATTAAGAAGTTTACCTTTTTTACCGTAACTGTGAAATTTCTCGCGCGCTGATTGGTCGAGAGCCGTGGTAATGATTTCACCGGAAACGTAAGAGTTTTTCTAAGTTTTTAAGATCAAACGCCTCGGGAAGCATCGTCGTCTCGGGACAATAAAACACTGTTTCCCTCGGTCCAGTGAGTCAATAGGTGTTAAATATCTGCTTGGAATATATTCTATGCTTGAACACAAGTATTAAGCTAAGAATCACATCTACGGACTATTTTACTTTTGTTCAAATGAATCTACGAATATTCATTTCCAAACTACGAATATTCATTTCCAAACTACGAATATTAATTTTCAAACTACGAATATTCAAATGAATATTCCAATATTCATTTGAATATTCGTAGAATCGTAGAAAATAAAATTATAAAACATGTTTGTCATAAAAAACAAAAAGATCATATCGTCAAATTTTCATATTTATATTTGTAAAACTGTGAAATTAGCGAACACATAATTTTTTGATAATCCACATTTTTCGTAAAACCAGTACTAGCAAGATGTCACGCAATCTTTATAAAAGTCTGTCCCTCCTCACCCCCTCCCTACTTCGTAGGATTCGTTATTGTCTCCCGCCTCACTGGTAACGTTCTTTTCGAAGTCTAGACATTGTACCGATACTATCGTTGGAAAAAGAACGCCAGGTAATCCCAGGTAATTTCCTATCTGTTCTACAGTTATTCTAACTTGGTTAGACGAAGAATAATCAGCTAATACAATATATTTGTCTATCTATATATTCGATTTTGCAGCTACTGTATATTGTTACGGAGTCAGCCTCGTGAATCAACATTAAGTTGGCTTTCTTGCCTTTTATTGCGACATCTGTTTATGTAATAGTTACAAACACTATGTGAACGTTCACAGAAGCCTTGTTTTCACATACAGCACAAGATATGCTGGGAGGATTTTTGATTTCTCTGTCTGTAAAACACAGTGATTTTGGTCAAGAATTATACTGCAATCGCTCTGCAATCGCTCATGTAACACAATACTTCACCCCTAATCAAACGCACTGGGGGTAGAGGAGAGCTGGTTTTGTCTCAAACAGGGTTTATAGAAACATGGAGCATGATAATAGCTGTAGCTCTTGGCAATAAGAGATTTAGGCCCGTTTCAAACGCCGCGCTACAGTCGCGCCGAACTTCTAGTCGCGCCGAATGATTAAGTTCGGCGCTGTTTTAAACGTCGAACTACACTCTGTAGTAGGTAATTAAGAAATATTCTAGAATCATTGAAACTTTCTTCAACCTATAGGAAAAAAATGAAACGACGAATGCATTAAGTTTGGCACATGAATAGCTCGACGTTTGAAACAGTGTCGAACTTTTGCCGTGCGGAGCGACTGACACGGTCGAGCTCAAGTTTGTGTCGCACCTACCTCGTCGTGCCGAACTTAATTGTTTTAGACGTCGCGCTATTCATGTGCCAAATGAAAACTATTTGGTTCGGCGCGACTGTAGCGCGGCGTTTGAAACGGGCCTTACTTCGTGCAAATGGTCTGAAATTTGGAGAAATTTCCTTCTTTAGACACAGTTGTTTACGTTCTATTTACCTATAATATTTCCATATTAAAAGCTAGTTAACCGAAAACCTTCGAAGCTGAGACGGTTACGAACACGAACATTTCATATCAAAGACAAACAAGTAATTTTTAAACTACACCTTGAGAATGCTCACAGAAAGTGAGACTGTAACCGGTAAAAGATCTAAGTCCTTCAAGAAATATGAAATATATTCCTCGCTGGTTATATTTGTATGGGTGGATTTACAGTCAAAACAGGCCCATTAATGATTTCATTATTCGAATGTTGAGTTGATTATTCACTCTGAGTTTTCATTAAAAAATCGGAAGACTCCAAACTTATCTGGGGAGTTTTTTTACCTTGGCATGGCAATTGTTGAAGAATCCAATCAAAACTCAAGCAGATATTTTATTTTCTAGTTTGGAGTCAGAGTGAATAATGAACTCAGATATTCGAATAATGAATTCATTAATGGTTCTAGGGGATACGCTTGAGTCGTTTTGACTGTAATAACTTAGGCATAATTTACCGAAGTGTTAGTGGGACATTACCTCGTTCAGGTAAATTATAAAGATGTTATAAAGATTATTATTTTTTCTTATAGCTTGTGGAGTGACTAGGTTAAATATTGTGATCGTAGCACCTGAAGCTTTGATGCATGTCATTTTGGTAATGCCTATTGTTTGATCCATAAGATTAGCGATCTTGAAGGACATGCCTGGCCCTCGACAAGAGAGAGGTCTGTGCGGATCTAGTGGTGGTTCATTAGGTGCCTGTGAACTCCCATTTCTGCCCATTATTGTGCTCGGAAGTGTGAGAATGATAATAATTAATGATCTGAGATATCTATAACTCATTGTCATCGTCTTTATTTTTAGCATGCTTCAGGGATCGAATGTGACTTATTATTGATATTATCATCATAGACATCACTTTTAACCCTGTCATTGTGATTATGAAGATAATCATCACCATCATGTATCATCATCATGAATCATCATCATCATGTATCATCATCATCATGTATCATCATGATGTATCATCATCATGTATCATCATCATCATCATGATGTATCATCATCATGTATCATCATCATCATGTATCATCATCATCATGTATCATCATCATGTATCATCATCATGTATCATCATCATGTATCATCATGTATCATCATCATCATCATGATGTATCATCATCATGTCTCATCATCATGCATCATCATCATGCATCATGTATCATCACCATCATGTATCACCATCATCATCATCACGACCATCGTGACATCTTGTTATTCTTATTATTGACAGTATGTTGAAGACACGTGGTTCCAGTCTTATACGGGCTGTTCTTGGAGGCATCAGATCTGTTCGTCACTCTAGCAACCAATCCGACTTATTACCACGAATGATAAACATCAAGAATGGTGAAAAGGTGAGTTAAAAATACCCCAAGAATTAGACTTCACAAAACGACCTCTCGTCTCGCGCCAGAGTTTATTTCGAGCAAACCGAGAAATTCACAAGCGCAGCAAGTCTACCCAAAACTGTTCAAATCTTGCTTCGTATGTCGTCGGGTTCATCTAGGCCTCAAAAACAGGAAATCCCTATCCACCATACTACTCACGTGATACCGTCCAGAAATCGAACCCAACACCCCAGAGGCAAGAGACGCTTGTACTACCGCTACACCACCCTTGATAGTAAGTTAAAGTAATTCGTTTTAAACATGTTTTCTGTTGACGTTCTTTAGGTTAAACAAACATTTAGCGCTCAAGAGATGGACCGCAGACTCAACATTCTGCGGGCGCATATGGAGGAGAAAGGCATCGACGCATGCGTGTTTACCTCCTATCACAACATCAATTATTTTAGTGATTTTCTCTATTGCTATTTTGGAAGGCCTTACGGCTTGGTTGTCACTGCTGATAAGTCTACTAGTATATCCGCAAGTAAGAGACTACAGATACAATGTTTTCCAATTCACCCTTTTACTTTGAGCGTAATGTTTTCCCATTTCAGACCACATGTCATTCCCTTGAGTATATTTTTTTGTATAGCGGTTGCACAAGAGCAGATACAAGAATCTTCTCAGTTGCACAAGAGGAGATACATGAATATGGATACAAGAATCTTCTCAGTTCTCAAGAGAATGACACATGGTCTGAAATACCGTCCTTGTTCTTGTCCTTGTTTTACGAGGGTAGCACTTAATAACCAGTGGCTAACAAACCTGTTGCCCTCGTTCCATGATCGAATTGGAATTCAGAAGTTGATTTAGAAGAAATGTGAAAGCATTACACCGAAGATAAAAGAGCCTCTCAACTGTGTTACTATTTTTTCTCGAAGATATTGATTACGGTCAACCGTGGCGAAAAACATACGGAGAAAACGTCACCTACACCGACTGGCAAAAGGACAGCTATTTTCACGTGGTCAACCAACTCGCAGGCGAATACAAGAACATAGGATTGGAATTCGACCACGTTGACTTGGTAAAATTCGACAAATTCAAGGAAGCGTTACCCAAGGCGAATTTACTTGATGTTGGGGATCCAACGATGAAGATGAGAATGATCAAGTCTAATGAGGAGATAGCGCATATCAAACAAGGCGCAGCTGTTTGTGATCTGGGCTGTGAGGCTGGTGTAGACTTGATTAAAGAGGGTGTACCTGAATACGAAGTCGCTTTAGCTAGCACGCAATCCATGGTTAGAGATATAGCCAGACGATATCCACATGCAGAACTGATGGATAGTAAGTTTTTGTTTTCTTTTGTTCTTGTCCTTGTCTTGTTCTTATAAGGAGCAGGCGTAGCTCAGTTAATGCGCGGCTGTCGGAGCTAGAGATCCATGGTTCGATCCTCAGCATCTCCACGTCTGGGTTAAATTCGTAGCCGTACTGTAGCCGTACCGCATCTTACCGTAACCGTAACTACGCGTCGTGATTGGAGGAATTACTGGAAGACAATGGGAAGCCGTTTCAATGTTACAGCATGTCGTACCGTGTACGTGCTGCAAGTCTATAGCGTATGTTTTCCACTCATACGATAACCGCTGTAAGGCGTATGTAAAGTAACGTAAACAACTGTTTTATTTCAGCCTGGACTTGGTTCCAATCTGGTATAAACACAGACGGTGCGCACAATCCAGTTACTTCAAGGGCAGTTCAGAAAGGAGACATTTTGAGCATGAACAACTTTGCAATGATAGCTGGGTAAGTATAGTTGATAAGAAATCAGTAGGAAAACGCGAAGCGAGCGAGAAGCTTAAAAAGGCTTCCTTTCTCGACCATTAAAATTGCGGAGCCATAAGCACAACACTCAAATGGCTTCCTCTCTTAACCAATCAAAATGCGCAACAGTGAGAAGCGTAAAAAGAGTAACACTCAAATGGCTTCTTCTCTTAACCAATCAAAATGCGCACTAATGAACAGTGTAAGACGTCACAACACTCAAATGGCTTCCTCTCTTAACCAATCAAAATGCGCAACAGTGAGAAGCGTAAAAAGAGTACCACTCAAATGGCTTCTTCTCTTAACCAATCAAAATGCGCACTAATGAACAGTGTAAAACGTCACAACACTCAAATGGCTTCCTCTTTTAACCAATCAAAATGTGCACCAATGAACAAGTTTAAAAAAGAGTACCACGGCACTCAAATTGCTTCTTCTCTTAACCAATCATAAAAACACAAAGATGCGTTTTCACCAATCGGTGGTCGAGAACCACGGCGCTATACGTTTGTTCTTTCGCTGATTGAAAATACGACTCTTTTCAGATATTACATAGCACTGGAGAGAACAATGTTCTATGATCACGTGCCAAGTGATCGCCACATGGAATTATGGGAAGCCAATGTCAAAGTTCACCGCCGAGGACTGGAACTAATTCGTCCTGGTGCCATATGCAGCGACATAGCCAAAGAACTTAACGAAATTTTCTTAGAGAAAGACCTCCTGCAGTATCGCACATTTGGTTATGGCCATTCCTTTGGGGTTCTAAGTCATTATTATGGTCGGGAGGCTGGGCTCGAGCTTCGTGAAGACATAGACACCATTATCAAGCCAAATATGGTGATCTCTATGGAGCCAATGATAACAATTCCTGAAGGTCAACCAGGAGCAGGGGGGTACAGAGAACATGATATCTTGGTGGTAACAGAAGACGGCAATGAGAATATTTCCAAGTACCCATTTGGACCCAGCAACAATATTTTTAAAAACTAATACAAGGTGGGAGGGGATCATCATTACATTATAATTACTTATTTCTTATTACAAAGGGATCAGATGAAGGTGCAGGATTTTGCACACCCAAAGCCTGGTGCTTTTCATCTTAAGATCCTTAAATTAGTTTAGTTAATATAATTGACATTGAAGCAATAGTACACAATAACGTAATCAGAATTTTGCTTATAAATTCATCAGGAAAGCATGATATTAAATATATAATATTGAATATTATATTGAATATTATGCCTACAGAAATGACTCCAATATTGACACAACTCAATAATCTTTATAGAAAGAAAACCGTACTCAACATTTGCAATGAAATAAAGAATTTATAATTTTCCATTTTGATGACTGTTTTCTTATATATTTTAGTAAATCACTTTAATTTTATCACTCTTAAGTTACTCTAGTAACTTATCCTTTGTCATTATAAAATTGCTCAAGGGAATCAAGGGTGGCGTAGGCAGTAGCGCACTTGCCTTTCACCTCTCACATTCAATTCCTGGACTCAGCATTACATGTGACTAGAGTTTGTTAGGTTTCTCCCTTGATTTTAGGGTTTTCTCTGGCTTCTCCAATTTTCCTCCCTCTGCAAAACCTAACAAGCTAAATTCCATCTCAATGTGTGGCAGAGTTTTACCTTTGATATGCAAATAATTTGACATCGAAATGAGGCTACTAAGTATAAATAGGTCTATTTTAATAATGAATTTAAAAAAAAAAAAAAAAAAAGCTTATTGAAAAGGCCATTAGCAACTTTCAGTGTTTGAGTACAGCACCATTTAAGATTTTTTTCTAAGTGAAAGATATATACAAACATTGAACTTCACATGAGCTGCACCTAATGACATCAAAGAAGACTGCCTTATTATCCATTGTTTTCAATGTGTACAGCTCATGTGAAGTTTGACGTATGAGCCTAACTACCTAAAGATTTAAGGTTTCAAACCTTTGATTGATTGATTAAAGTCCCATCTCAGCCATTAGTTCATCAGGATCTAGGGATGGTTTTTCAGATGCTCTCTTCCTAAGCCGAGGTGTGCTGAGACTGGGAAAAAAATTATATATATACAAGTGTTAATGCATGTTGAACTTCATATAATTTTATATTCAGCTGGTAGCGATACTTCATGTGACGTAAGGCTTTGTCATTCATGTGCCAACCAGAGATGGATTGGCTGGTAAGACAAAATAACTTGTGAATTTGTCAAAATGATTTGCATATTAACATCACAAATGCTATTGTTAGTATAGCTATAAGTATTAATAGTAACACAGGATTCCCACCTGTCTTCCGAGGAAGAACTTGGTGTTTTCCTAACAGCAGGTACTTTAGGAAGAACAAGTTTGCTTCTTGGAGTTTCCTTTTTAGGTCCTCTACGTCTCCGTCTGATGTAAATAAGGAAAAAAGTTTTATAAAAACTGGTTTGTACAAGGTAAACCCTTCCAGCATGGCTGCCTTGAGTCCCAGACATGTAGCCTTCCTTTGCTACTTCAACCTTAGAGACAGAGTGGACAGACAGAGAGAGAGGACAGAGACCTCAAGATTCATGAGGGGAATGAGGACAGTGGTGCCGGATGATGACAGGAGCATGTTTTCAAAATGGTTTTAAAATGGTTTTTCTTGCTTGGCCACCATCATCCAGGTGATCTGACTAGGCGCGCAAAGCATGATTTCCTGATCTGAAAAAGAATCAATCCCATCATCCAACGTACGCTCAATTCACTTGAGTTTCATGGCGGCCATCTTGAAAATAGGCTAATTATGAGCGACTTTCTCGCCAATAAGTCTTTTCTTATCTAAAACGAGACATTATAAATAACAGATAAAAGGACTTTCTTAGGGTTCAAAGCATCCTGGAGATTGCCAAGGACAAAAGAGCAGCGTAAGGTGTGGAAATTTTAGTTAAATCCTGCCAAGGAATCGAGAAAGCTTTTCGGCAGCTTCTTCGAGATCGTATCAACAGTAATTCTTTAATAAAAAACCATGAATATTAACCTAACCGATGAAAATATATTCTTAGTCTCATCTAGACAACATATTCTTTGAAGTAGAAACATTTTTTAACCTTAAATAATCGGCTAAATGACACTTTTCCTAGCATTATAGTACTCGTATGCTATTTGGTTTTGTTTTGATTTCCCTCTCTTTATCCATGATTGAGCTCGAAAAGACGCATGGGATTGATTCTTTTTCGGATATCACGATTCGCAATCTGATTGGCTAATTGCTTTTCCTCAGATCACCTGGATTGCTGTTGCTGTCCTCTCTAGAACGTCAGTTGATGCTTTTTCACGTTCCAGGAAGGAGGGCATAAAAAAATGATGTATGGAAAACAGTTTTGAATCTGCACTCACACCATCATCCAGTGTCTCCTTCTGCTCCTATTGTGGATCTTAAGGTCCAGAATGGACAGACAGACAGAATGGACACACAGACAGATGGTAGTGGATGGGCAGTAAAGGGTTGCTTTTTCATCTGGTGGATTATTACCTTCTAGCATTCATCTCCATTGGTTCTTCTTCATCTTCAGCCAATAACAATGGAGTTGCTTTGTTGGATGCACTTTCTTCAGCTGTTGCATCTTGTGACATGTCCTGTGGGGGTGGGGAGGGAGTCTGTAAGTAAAAGAAAGCAATAATATTCAATGGAAAAAATCTCATGAATCAATTGAAAGAAGAACAACATAGAAAGTCGACATTGCCTGTCCCAGCACACTCCTCATACATAATTACATTTTGAATATAGATTTTTTCTTTCATTTTGTTGTTGTTATATTATTCACATCTGATGAAGGAGCTATGCTCTGAAAACGTTTACTGGCTAATAAAGAGAAATATTTATACAACATCATACATATACAATTATGTACATTTAGCAAATTCAATTCTCACCGGACTTCCAGTGCTGCCACTTTCAGAGAAAGATCTAAAACAACAAATGTACAGTCATGTTAACTAAAAAATGTGAAGCAATAATATTTTCAGATGGAAAAATCTTTGCAAACAACCGTCTTGTATGGTTCTAGGAATGACAACCTTTTTTCCCAGAAATTTTTTTGGTTGGAAAAATCTTTCAGTGTTGGACTGACTATACACTCAGCAAATAATTCTACAAAAAAATATATTGATATGGTAGTCCAACAAAAGGAAGCCTAACGAAAAATTCTGAATTTGAAACCATTTTGTAAAGGCTGACAGAAATTCCCTGACTTTTCTCAGACTTTTGGGTAAACTGCAAAAATTCACTGACCAAATTCAAAATTCCCTGACAATTTCCTGACCTTGAAAAAATTCAGAATTCACTGACTTTTCCCGGACTGTTATAGACGCTCCTTTTGCCTGAATTTGCTTTCTCATGCTTATGCGAGATACTTTTGAAAGTGATAATCACATCTCAAAATCAAACCATCCCTTGTAAATCAAGTAATAGATTCAATATGGTCAATATAGACCAGATTTCATATGCCATTGAGTGTTAAAATTTAGTAAGTCATGACACACAGCATGATTACGGCATGGACACGGTATGGAATGTCAAATGTCTTCATGTAACATGGCACAGCATTGACACTGTCACAGCAAGTCTGAGCAGTCCGTAAGTTTTTCAGTCATCCAAAAACTGCTCTACTGTACCTTCTCCGTGGTTTTTTCTTTGTTTGACCAGCATCTGTTATATCTTTAGCATATTCTGAAACTAAACACATGCATCAATTATAATCATTAGCTGACTAACTTTTACAACTGTGCAAGGTTAGTAATTGTTTTTGAAATACCTTGTGATTGTAGCTGTCTTATTTTTGATTTCTTTTCATTTAGCACAGCAGCAAACTAAAATATACCAGTAAAAAAATAATTACCTAGTTTATTGTTTTCAAGCACTATCTACAAATATACATGGTGATGTTGAAATAACAGCCCAAAAAACCTTAAACCCATTTTCATAATCAAGTGACCAAAACAAAACCAAAACAGCCCATGACGTCTGGGATTTTGGCTGCCATCAATAATTTACTAGCTCAGACTGTTTGAAATTACATTGACGGAAGCTGAAAACCCAGATGACTCAGATTGTATAGCTCAATGTCTGGGTCGTGCAATTATGAAAATGGGTGTAAAGTTTGATTTAATAATAAACTCTGGTCCAATCTAAGTCAGCTAGGGCACAGCTAAAAATGGTAATTGTAAAGGTAAAGTGGGAGAGGCAAGTGTACTACAGCTGCTATTGTTTGTGAGTGCTATAATATACTGTCCTACCTTTTGAAAAAGATCTTTTTCCATCTCATCTTTGGCAGTAGTGCATTTTTCCAGAAGCTAAAATAAATATCAAACGTTCAGTAGTAAAAAAAGGTGTTTGAACTTAAGAATGAATAAGCCAGGATGAAACTGGTTGAAATAAGAGTGTGATTGGCATTTACATGTAACTCCAACCTGGAACTCATAAGGGGGCTAACACCATCACCATGTAACACCATCATCATGCTCCAGAATATTCCGATATGCAAATTAGGAGTTTTGGTTGTTAAGCGTGATTCAAGATGGCTGATTCTATCACATATCAAACTTTTCACTGAATTTACTGGAATTCTGGAGAAAATTTACTGAATCTCTCATGGAATATCTGCCTTCAATTTTAGTTTTGAGAGTTTTTAAAACAAGAGAATGTGATTTACTGAGACGAAATTTGAATATAATCCAGGCAATCGCACTGAAGAAATGTATGGCCATTGCACGTTTCAACCCCTTATGAGTTTCTGCTCCAACATAACATTTCAAGAGTTTTCATTTCAAAAACCAGGGTATCTGACATGGCGCGATGGTGCGATTTCGCACAATTGACCCAAAATCGCACCAAATCGCACAATCGGCAAAAATCGTATAATTTTGCAAAAATCGCATAATTTACCAAAAAAATGTATATTTTTCACCAAAATAAAGTGAAATATCGCTAATTATTTAAGAAATATGAAGATACAAACCAGTTTGATGCAAATAAACCATTGAAAACTTCATGAAAACAAGCCAGACTCGAACAACTCGAACGATGTCTTCACCATCTACAAGGCGTCTCTCGCAATGTAGAGTAAAGGAACTGGGGCTAGTTTTGCTCTAACGCGATATCCTATTGGTTTAAATGAGACAAATCCATTCCTTGAATCATCCAATCAGCATTGCCGACATATATTAACAGGAGACATGATATTTTTCTGTCCTTCTTCTAACTAAAGACGTAAGTATAGTAAACTAATCCCAAAAACTGTGCAAATAAGTATATCTTCAAACACATTTTGGAATAATATGGATCACAACATAGTTTTTTATTGAATTTGTAGAGATTTTTGGAAAGAAGATGGATAAATTTTTACTACAGTAATGTATCCATTATTATAATCATCTTGCTGTGAGAGATAGATGATGGCTCCAGAGAGTCCCTACAAATCAAAAGTCTGTTGTAGTTACAAATGCATAACGAATATATATTTTTCAAGTTTACATATAAAAGAAGTGAATCAATTATGAATTATGTAAATCTTGAAATATCGAATTAAAAAAACAAGAATATTAATCAAAAACTGTCTTTTTGTGTATTCTTTTCATGTTTTGTATAAATTAAAGATACCCTAATGCCTTAAAAATGCAAATAGAATGTTTTACCCATAAAACTTGTCAAAATATTTAAAAAAACACATGAGAAAAATTTGCATAATTTGCCGCATAATCAACCATTTTTGCCGCATAATCAACCATTTTTGCCGCATAATTTGGCCTGAAATTCCGCACAATTTCGATTTTTTTGCCGCACCATGTCAGATACCCTGAAAAACATACTTTCATTGCACTTTTCCTTTCATTTGAGAGTCTGAAATTTTCTGATTTCAAACTAGATATTTCTTCCTGTGGGAAAAAATGATTAAAAAACCATTTTAATGCTCTGTATTGTGTATTTAATGTGAGATCTAGAATAAGGATGAGAAGAGTCCAAAAGTCTGTGTTAACCCCTAAAACAATCTCTGGGCTAATCTAAGTCAGGGCATGGCTAACTCACAGATCGAACCCTGAAACAACTTATGGGCTGATCTAAGTCAGGACATGGACAACTCACAGATCAAACCCTGAAACAACTTATGGGCTGATCTAAGTCAGGGCATGGACAACTCACAGATCAAACCCTGAAATAACCTCTGGGCTAATCTAAGTCAGGGCATGGCTAACTCACAGATCGAACCCCGAAACAACTTATGGGCTGATCTAAGTCAGGACATGGACAACTCACAGATCAAACCCTGAAATAACCTCTGGACTGATCTAAGTCACAGATGAAATAGACCAGTTGCCAAAATGGCAGCCAAAAATTCAAGTAACCTTATGAAGATTCATTCTGTCAGGTTGTATAACAGCAGAGAAAACATTTTTTTAAAATTATCATCAAAATTTACAGACATTTGTATGGTTGGGGGTATAGCGTACACCCCCAGCCATACAAATGTCTGTAAATATGTCGATTTTCAAAAAAAGTTTTCTCAGCCGATATAACACCTTACAGTCATAATGTACTACATGGGACCATCTATAATAGCATTAGAGATGAAGTTTCAAAACATAACTGTCTGGCTAGCTTAATTACCTTGTGGCGTGTTATATGGTTGACAGCTAAACTGAGTATCTCAATCACCGACTTACGGCTGTCAACTTCTTTCGTTAATGTAACAGTACCCAGTTGGAACTGGAAAAAGATCAGGTAAAATGCAGGAAAATAATCAAGACCTCTGTTAACAGCAGGACATTGTCTAAGAGTAGATTATTTAGATGATGACAACTTAGAATCATGTGCAACAATGTTTAAATGCATTACCAACCTTTACTCCATCACCAAGCTTTTTCTTCCAAGAGAACTGCAAGTATGAAAAGACATGTGTGGTCAAAAAAATCCTATGTCCTGATTGAATCTCAAATTTTTAGAGTTGAAAAAATCATGTTAAATTAGAATCCCAATAGGGCAGATTTTCTATGAGACAGTGTGAAAAGTCCTAGCACACAGCAGGGTTGTAGTGCCATCAGACAAAGCACCAAATGTCAAACATTTTCATTCACTACACGATACACTGAAATGGTCAAAGTAAGGCATGGTCTGTGTCATAAGTTTTTCATAGTCATACAAAAACTGCTCTAAACATTCAAGCCTTGCATTAAATGTCTTAAAAGTAACCCCTTAGGTCAGTAAGGTCTATCCACATCTAGAGAAAATCCTTGCCGCTGGCATGGCTGTGGTCTTACATGAAAAAATGGATTTTGATATTAGCAAATATATCAATAGATCTTTCTCAAATTTGCTTGAGTGACCATAAAACAATGGCTGTCAATGGCTCCTAGCTGAGGTTTGACTTCATAAGATACAGTAAATGTATAAACATTGAACCTTTGCTTTGGGCCATTGTTTCAAACCAACAGAATTTGGTCACTCATATGCACCTGTGAACATTTGTTTCTATTGTATTCTTATACCTGTAGATCTTGATCCTGTCTTCGGGCATCATAAACGAATTGTGCTTTATGTGAAGACTGTTGTGTTAGCGCACTGATAGACTGTTCCACATATTCACCTATGCTCATGTCTACACCCTCGGCCATAGATTGCACTTCCTCTCTTGACACTGATACAAAAGGTACACAGATATTTACAGGTGTGCTACTCTATCATAATAAAATACCTGGCTTGGACCTGGCTTAGTTGGGTATTCACCCTGTAGTACTATGTGAAATGGCAGCCCCAGAGAATCATACAGCAGTTTCATATGACTGTGAAAAGCTTGGTGTCATGTGCATGCCTTGCCACAATTTTTAACCTTGATGCTTTTTTAAAACTTTGATTGGCTGATTTTTTTTCTTGCAAAATTTAATTGGCCTGGCGGTGCCATGACCTTGGCATGACTGTGACAGCACCATGTTCATGCTCTGTTTCAATCATTTGATTGGATGGAGAGTAAATTCTCATGCAATATGATTGGTCTAGCAGCAGTGCCTTGCCATGTCACAACCACGATCATGCACAAGCTTTTCACAGTCATACAAAAACTGCTCTAAAAAGTGCTCTAAGTGGTCCTTACTGCACCCTTTCCAGGGGCTGACACCCATATTGTATATATATATATGTATGTGCGAACTATTTCGTATTTAGAAAAATCAAAAAACCAATCAAATGGCTTGTTCTGTCCACATATAGCTTTGGGGTCACCTTTAATTAGCTTTGACATATTTGCATAGCAAGGTCCTTGATCCAAACCTCCCCAAAGCTTCCTCACCTTTCGGTCTTTCGTTTATTCTTTGAACTTTCATAGTGCACAGTGCACTTCTTACACCTCAGCAAAGTACTACAAACTACATAACTATTGCATGTTGCTTGGAGATAAGAGTTTAGATAAAAACGAACTTGAACTTTCTCCAAAACTTTCGATGTTTTGATAATTTGATAATTTTGATAATTTAAACTCATTCATTTTCATCAAAGATTTGCAAATTTCACAAACCTGTTGTCCTCCATACTTGTTCTCCATCGCATAGCGTTACACTAAAGCCGTCTTTTCCCTCGTTTATTGTTTTTGTAACGAGAAAAAACGTCTGATTATCAGCTTCGATTCTGCACAAATCTTCCATCTTTTCAAAAGTGTCGCGGTATTCGTACTCGGCCAATCGGAGACCAATCGTCTATATCTTCGTTGATCCGGTAAGGCTTCGGAGATGTTCGTATCTCCGATAGTATCCGAACCTTATCCGAACACTTGGAGCTTTCTAGTGGCTTTCTTGTTCCCCTGTTCCCCTATAACTATTTTGCTCGTTACCCCTCCAAGATCCCTAAAAATCCTAGTGCCTCAGCAATGATAACTGAGAATTCAACAATATTAAACCTGAAGAAACTCATATCATTTTTTTTATTTTTATTTTTTATTACAATTTACGCATGAACTGGTGATTTTATAATACAACTTTTCTTATATTTTCGTGACGACCCAAAGAGGTTAGTTAAGGTCAAATACCCCAGTTTCCTTTTTTCAAAAAAGGCTTTCCTTGAGGAAAATTTATCCTAAAACGACATTCAAAACAGTTTTTGGTAAAACAAATTCAACATCCAGTGTCGCTTTTAAATATGTTTTAGCTGAGTAAATCAGTTTAACTCAAATTACAGGGAGAATATGTACTCCAACATTATGATGCATTTGTTAAATATTTATACAATATCGAAATTGATTGCGAGACAATTAACCGTTAAAAATTCCAAACCTGCAAGTCTCTCGTTTCCGAGGTGTTACGAAGGAGGTCTGCGTTAATTTATAACAGAACACCGAAATAGATGTTCATAAAGCAGTGTTATTTTTATATTAGGTCATTGCTGCTTGACTTTTGACTTAGATAAAGGTATGGTAATACGGGTGATAACTTACTACTGGACTTTATTGTGCAACAATGTTATGTTGCAAGTTACAGAGCGAATTTTACTCGTGTTACCAGCTCCAAAAAAAAAAAAAAAAAAATTCTTTGATGCAAGTTGTCAAAAAAAGCTTAATTTACTCTTCGCAACAAAGAAAATCTGTTATAGCTCTGCAACTTGCAACAGAATATCGTTGCTCAACGAAAATGGCCGACTTCATCACCGTACCTTTACTCTTCGTGCGACAAAAAATATTTTTGGTTGCGGTGCGGGCCATGGGCAGACAAAAAGTGCTTTCTAAGTCTGATATCCAATCAATGTTCAAGTCTTGAATTAACATATCGGAGAGACTCAAGACTTGACATTCATGGGAGGAGCTGTTGCTTGTTGAGGGTTTGGGGGTTGGTAGTTATTGACAAAGGGGTAGATTGGGACAAAGTTCATGTCCCCCATGGCGCCATCTTGGTGATCATCGTCGTCGCGAATGGAAGCACCGCCGTAAACACACTCGGCATAAGAGGGAGGAGGTTCTGTTCAAAGGAGACAAAAATGTTAAAGTCAGTTAAAAATCGTGCGAAGTTGTCCTTCAGTAGCATGTTGAGAAGAGGTTTTGAAATCGATTGAGGCCAGTAAAACCCAGCAGTTATAGGCCTCAATCGATTTCAAACCCTCAGTTTAGAATGAATAGGGAAATGGCGCCTTCCTTAAATTTCAAATTTCGATTCCCGGGACTCCTCCTACGGGAAATCCTGGATTCGCTTCCGTTCCGGGTCCGTTGGCTGAAGAACTGCGCGCATTAGGATTCGGAGTTATTTGCAGTTTATTTGCAACGCCAATTTGTTCTGGGGGTGGGAGGGAGGCCATGAGATTTGTTGGGGTTGGTGGGTAGTTAACGCCGTTGTGGGGAAATCGTGTGTCGACGCCCTGACGGCTAGAGACTTACGTGCGTAATACGAATTCGGTGCTGTAGGGGAATACTCAGGAAGAGGAACATTTGAAGAATCAGGCATCATTGGTGGAGCACTTGGTTGGATGGAAGGCTGGTAGTACTGGATAGGGGGTGCCGGAGGTCTGTACGGGACTGACCCAATCACAATGGGAAACCTCAGCTTGCTGTTCATGTGGAAACCGGAAACCCTCACCTTGACCTGAAAATTAATGTCATCACTCAGTACTAGAACAAAGGTTTGAATTGGCAACAGGGACCGCGGAACATAGTTTTGAGTCGGGATGGGGGTAATCTAGGAGAGGTTCCGGAAGAATGGCCTCACCCCTCGGCAAATCTGTAAATGCGCCTGCGCAAGCTACGTGAAAACGTAGCCTTCTACGCATACGTCCTTATGGTTGTCCTTAGTACAGGTTGGTCTTCTTTAAACTAATGTGATTCCGAGTAGCCCAGGAATCGAACTCGAGCCCCAGAGGTGAGAAACGAGTGTGCTCCGTTACACCGCCCTTGATTTCCCAATTGTATGTGATGTTGAGTCCAGGAATCAAACCCAAGACCCCAGAGGTGAGAGGCAAGTGTACTACCGTTACACCGCCCTTGGCAATTTACAGTCGATTCTCTTTGAACGACAAGGTCCCTTAAGGGACCATCCTCTCAATATTTCCGTTTTGATTTATCTCTCGTAAGCGACCACGACCACCGTTACGGTTTTGGATTTCGCTGTTGAACGTTTTCGTGAGCTACCTCTTACTCTTCATCCAGAAGTAGATACGAGAGTGAACGACAGCGGTGTATGGATGAGAGTTGTACGGATGGAGTTGCATATTATCGCTTACGAGTCAACTGGATTTTCTAGTCTAGTGGTGTTTTTACCTCAAGTTGATAATGAATTTGTATACAGCTACAACTGCTCATAGTGGGTGGAACCGATGGAATGGGTAAAAGCATCGAAGGGTAGTGATGTTCTTCACCACGAGATACACCAACATCTGTTATGCGCTGAACTGTATGATTTATACTTCTCTGTTTTCCTAAAAGATCACAAAATTACTGTCACAAAGTGGTAAAGAAGATATTGTATTGCTGGGTTTCAATCAGCCGATTGAAGTCTTTGAATCTCATTATCTGCTCCAAATGGTGGTCAAACACTGACCACCATGTGCTGTCAGCCAGAAAAAATTATATTGAAAACATGTGATTCAGCTGATGAACATTCCGCATGAGACAGGAATGACGTCAAGTGAAACCCAGAAGGTCCAATACACACTTAAGCCGGAAGTAGAATAGAAGAGTCATTTTTTTGCAATAACAAACTAATCTCATTTCATAAGATGGCCTCAAGATAGCCTACAGTATAGTTATAAACGAGCTTTTTTCTCAAGTCAAGAAAATCTTAATTTTCTATCTTTGTTAGCTCATGGCCCTTAGACCTCGTTTCCATTCTTTTGTTTTAACTCATTTCCAGCTGAGATCCTAAGCGTGTATCAAACCCTTAACACAGGTAACCCATGTAGCCAAAAATTCAGATGTAATTAACTACAGTATATTTATATTCTTACCTGATGATGCTATGAATATGACATATTGAACCAAAGAAAATTCAACCCCAGGAAGATTTTGTTTTGTTTTGTTGTTAATGTACAAAGAAATGGCAATTGATTCCCCTGGACAGTACCCTCCTCTGTCTGTCATCGCAACGATTGTCAGCGGACCTGAGACACAGCACAAACTGCCAAGGTTCTTTTCAATTTCTTGCTGCATTGGGTTCTAATGGTTATGATAATAATAAAGGAAAAGACATGAGAAATTCAACAACTAATACTGATTTCATTTGTATCAGAATTGCAATTTTGAGTCTTGTAAGACAGGCAACTGAATGGCTAGACAAAGATTTGAAGTGGCTTTTCAAAGCCGTTTTGAATTTGGAAAAATTAGTTTTGTGTCTAATTTTGGTGGGCAAAACTTACTACTACTGACTACTGAACAAGTTTTCTATCATTTCTTCTTACCTGTAACTTCTCATGTTCTATCTCTTATTTATCATTTCTTTGTTTAATGGTTGCACACGGGACAAAACATGAATATACATAACAAACACATAATAGGGACCACTGATGGAATGAGAATGGATCAGCGACAACAACAACAACAACACAGAATATTGGTTAGATAAAATTCCAAGTATGCTTACCAATATATGAGGAAGATTGATGTCCACAAACTCAATCATAGAGAAGGCAGCTTTGGTAGTGACATCAAACCTCCAAGGTCTGTCGATAATGACTTTAAGCCAGTATCTGACATGTCCATATTGACCTTCATAAGATGATGGTAGGTTTTGTTGAGGGATGATAAAAGAGAAGGGGTACGAGTAGTCACCAGCTGGGAGGACAGGGTTGTCAGCTTTCTCTCCAGGAGCTGAAAATATTTTTGATAAATTTTAGAAATTATAAACTCTGGAAGAGATTTTTTAAAGACAGTCACAGTCACATACATCATGCTGGCTCTGATCATCTCACGTCTTGATTGATTTTGAGTTTCAGCTTTCTTGAAGGGAGGGGGGTGGGCTACATATAGATCCCTTGCATGTGACGTCATAGCAGCTCAATTTGGAGGGCAAGACAAAAGAAACTTAATCTCCTAAGAATTGGAACCTATTGTTTTGCCCTCCAAATTGAGCTGCATTCCGACGTGCTGCAAGGGCTCTATACTTTAAATCTGCAGTACTGTGATTATATTTCCCTGAGCACTAAATGCTTTTGAGGGCTGTTAAAATTACTTCTGTGCTAGGAGGGGAGGGGAGAGGGGTAGTTCTAAGTTGGTCAATTAGTTTACTATAATAATGACTAATGACTCCCTTGAGCTTTCAAAGATACAAACAGTATGGTTAGCAGAATTCATGTGGCTTATGTCCTATATTATTCAAGGTCCTGCCTGCAGTAAAAATAGAATAGTTTAAGATAAATGGCATGATTATTGGACCTCATGAATCTAGCCAAAAGCTAAGTTAAATAAGATTAAAATTATGGCAGATACCTGTAAACCTATCCCCTTACATGCTTTGCACTGTCCTTGAGGATGATGATGATGAGCATGAGCGTGATGATGGTGATGATGATGACAATAATTAGATGTCAATAATAATGACAGTAATGATATATAATACTGATGATAATAGTAATGATGATGGTAATGATGATGGTGATGATGACAATTAGATGATGATGTTGTTGATGATGATAATGATGGTGATGATATGCTTAACGATGATGATAATGATAATGATGGCTGATGATGATGTTAATATGATGACAACATAAGTCATCAAGTATATATATTGTAATACAAATAATAATACTGCAGATGGTGACGATGATGATAACGATAATAATAGCACATTACGTCATGATGAGTAAAGTCTGACTTGGTTATATACAGTACATATATATACAAAGTCTGTATAATATCACATAAAGAAGACTTAAAAATAGCAATTTTTGGAAAAAATATTTTGATAAATACTTAATTAGAACACCCTTGGCGATCCTATTCGAAATTTAAAATTTAAAATGGCATATAAACAGATTTTCTCAAAACACATTGCGTCATAATATATAAGTGGTCTTAGCGCGAACAACCATGTTCTCAGAACAGACCTTTCAAAGCAAAAAAAAGATAACTAAAATCGATAAATAATAACCTACCTTTGCCGAAGAGTGTAGCCGAGGTATTAATATATATCTGTGTGTTACTATAGGTTCGAGTCGTAGTTCGGCTATGACCACCAGAGGAGTGACTGTGGTGCTCTGACCATCTCACTCGAGCTTCGCCATGAAATTCAATTCTAATTCCCCGAAGTTTGAGCTCCTTGTTTAGTTTGACGATTACTGCACCATTCAGAACAGTCCCTGGATAGTAAACTTTCGTATTATCGGTAAATGCAACCGCTAATAAATCTACTTTGCCCATGTTTGACCCTGGGTTGGATTTCTTGTTTGTTTTGAAGGCCTTTGCTCATGCGTTGTGTTACGGGAAACTCACGGGTCCTCACGGGATAAATATGCGGGATATGCGGGTTCCCTGTATTCAAGCGCAACATGGCTCCATACGAACAGTTTGCGATCGTTCTTGATGATGGGAAAACGTTTTATCAGCCAGGAGATGAAGTTAAAGGAAAGGTATATCTACGACTTAGTAGTTCTATGACGATCAGGCGTGTTGGTGTTGGTTTTCACGGCGAAGGACATGTAACACATTACAGCAATCGTACTCACTACGATTTTACCCAGCCATACTTCCATTTTTACGCTGTCGTCTATGACTGCCACAACGAAAGTAAGTCTCAACTTTTCATGCATATAATGTTACCCAAAGCCAGCTAAGATATCAGTGGTCGTGTTTGTTAAGAAAGGATATTGTTTCCCGCGTTTTTCTCGATTAGAAAATGTGTGAAAACCAATTCAAACAACAACATAAGCTTACTGTGCTTTCGTTTAGAATATTCTAAGTGCGCGCAGTTATCACGCAATAGAACGAGTTTTCTTAACATACTAAAATCAAAATTTGGTGGACTTGAATCAAATTCTAGGCTTTAATTTTGTGGCATGCTCTCTGAAAGCCTTTTTTTCTGCGTTTTTTCCCCATGTGGTAGCTATGGGGGGGGGGGGAGGGGGTGGAGGGTTTAATAAACACACATCTTCTCTTTTTCATAATATATTCTCATACAACTTTTAAATAATTAAAGGGACTCACATGCTATCCTGGACTCCTGAGCCTTCTGTAATTTTATATTTTCATGCGGAGATAACAGAAATTCCTTTGTAATGGAATGTTTTGACGATTCATGTTGATGGAGTTATTGTGAATTTGTGGGGAAATATGCCACCTTTCTATGACTCTCACTTGGCAAATTATTGAGTACAAAATTGTATTTTTCTGCTCAGGTGTTCATCAACAACTGCAAGGTAACTTCCATCCAGGCGAGTTCTGTTTCCCATTTGCCTTCAGACTGCCGCCTGTCAATCTTCCATCATCATACCATGATGGCACTGGATCTGTGCGTTATTGGCTTGATTCAGTTATTGAAAGACCTAGGTGGTTTAATGAAAAGACTGCTATTGCTATCCTTGTGATGGAACCAGTTGATGTCAACTCTCAAGAATTTCAGGTAAAGACACAGGAAACCCAATCTATATTTTTTATTTCATCACAACAGTAGTAGAGGTATGGTTCTTGTTCCTATAAAAAAGGAAATAGCAGATACCATAATCAGATTTGGTTTGGTAGCTAGTGTGACTGCCAAATGTGAATCAAAGAAAACATTTTATTGGTTGTAGAATTGAGAGAGAGAGAGGATCTATATCGATAGCAGAAGGTGAGGGGGAAAGAATGGGAAGATGGTAGAAAAAGATAAAGTTATCTAAAAAATCGTCCTTGTTTTACCAGGTTAGTGCTAAATAGCCTGTAGCTAACAAACCTATGGCTCTCATTCCATGATCGAATTGGAATTTAGAAGTTGCTTTTTGCAGAGAGAAGCAGAGAACTTGGAGAAAGAAAAATTGAAACACAGAGCTAGAACCAACAAACAACTCTATATTCACATACAATGGTGAGTTAGTGGGAATCAAACCCATGACCACAGCAGTGAGAGGTAGCACAATAATCAGGCAGAAGAATGGATGGGAGGAATGGGAAGTGAGAGAAAGGGAGGAGAAAAGACAACCAACAGAACACTATTTTAATAAAGAATTTAAATATTTTACAGCAACCAAAAAGCATGAACAAAGAAATGCCTATTTGCTGTTGTTGCGTGAAGGGTGGAAAGGTCAACATATCTGGTAAAATCAACAAGGGAGGTTACTATGCCGGGGATGTCATTCAGACAAAATTCTTCATTGAGAATGAGTCCAACAGAGAAGTTACTTACACTGAGGTCATCTTCAAACAAAAGATCACACAACAATATTCAAAAGGTGGATATAACCATCATAGTAAAAGTCTAAATCTAAATCTTTTAAGCTTTAGCTGTTTTATCACAGCGTGGGACACTCACAACAGAGCTAAGCTCCAATAGACCATTTTCGAGATGCGCGAGCGCTTTCAAAAACATCGCAGGCGCAGACATAAAAAAGAGGCATTTTCGGGCAAGATCACGCGTGCTATTGACTCTGCCCGAAAATGCCTCGAGATCTTGTCTGCGCCTTCAATGTTTCTGAAAGCGCTCGCGCATCTCTTTTTGTGAAGCCAATCATGTTTTTTTACACTAAGCAGAATATGGTACTTCTAACCTGGTTCAATTGGATTCCTTGTTTCTAGATCTAATGCCCCTCATCTTTTACGGAAAATCAGTCGAGGGGCACTGGGAACAAGGATCAATTGGTAAAACTTTGTATGCGCTTTTATCCCCTCTTGGGCTACTGTGGCTACTTGGAACTTTCCCTTTTGAAATCCTGGATCCATCACCACCTTAGGAGAATATTCTCTGTCTGTCTCAGCTTTTCGTTATACTTCTTCCAACCAACGGACATTGTCCTGTCAGAATAGACCCCTTGCAGCATGTCGGAATGCAGCTCAATTTGGAGGGCAAAGCAAAAGAATTTCAAACTCCTGAGAATTGGAACCTATTGTCTTGCCCTCCAAATTGAGCTGCATTCTGGCGTGCTGCAAGGGGCCTATTGGAACTGGTCCAGTCAAATCTTTGCCTTGTCAGTCATTTTGACCAGTAACTTTGAGCCATGCAAAAACATACTGTGTATGACCAAGCTAAAACTAATTTAGCTGGTCATCATGACTGGTGACTGACTGGCTGTTATATTTCAAGCCCTGGGGTAGATTCAATATGTTTTTTGTTTCATTTATTTGTTATAATTCTTTTCTATAGATGAGTATAATAAGAAAGATAAAACAACCACGATTGCTTCTGCAAAAGGTATTGGTGTACCAGTTGGACAAGAAAAAGAATTCAACAACTTCAGGCTGACAATTCCGAATGGCTTGCCACCAAGCACCTCCTTAGAGGAAAGTATCATATCAGTATCATACTCTGTTGAGGTTCGTTTAAAATGTTTATTCCACGCCATTGAAATTATAACAAATAATAACTTTGCTAATAAGAGTGCATAATTAGCAGTAGTCCAATATTTTGTTTGCACTAAATATATTTTTTATGTTTTACCAGTAATAATGATACAATGATACAATTTCAGACCATATGTCATTCCCTTGAGTATTATTTCTTTTATGGACCCTTTTACTTTGGGCGTAATATTTTCCGATTTCAGACCACGTCATTCCCTTGAGTATTATTTCTTTTATAGACCCTTTTACTTTGGGCGTATTGTTTTCCCATTTCAGACCACATGTCATTCCCTTGAGTATCATATTTTTGTTTCTAGAAAAGACAGATTAGAAAGATGTTTTCTGTACCAAGCGACAAAGAGTCCACACTAAGCAAAAATAGGAGTACAAGTATGTACAAGTTAATGTGTTTTCTATTCCTGTCTGTAGATGATCGCTCACGTGAAGGGAACATGTGTTTGTGCAGCGAACATCGAAATCCCAGTCAAGATCGGCTTCATGTCTTCACCCTCAGGATCTGTCTGGAGTAGGGAAGTACTTCAAGCTATTGGACAGCTGGTTAATGCTCAGTTGCAACAGGAGAGACAGAGAGCCAGTCAAGGGCAGGAGGTGGGGGCTGATAATTATGTGCAACATGATGACCAGGAAATGCTGGTACCACCAGCTCATGTCTAGTTGCTCTATTTTCCTATGACAAAAAATAGACCAAATCCACTGTTTTCTGGGTTTTTTTATTTTGTTAAGGGTTTTTCTCGTGTGGGTACCCTGTACCCCTCCTTGAAGAAAATCCTGGATCGGCTCCTACAGACCACGTGTCATTCCCTAGAGTATCTTTTCTTTGTTTAATGGTTGTACATGAGAAGATACATGAATATGGATACAGCTAATGATACAGCTCTAGGTGGATTGGGTCCACAGTTTATTACCGTGTTAGAAAAGCCTGGCAACTATTCTTTCCAGCTGAGTTGATCGCCTTCCCCGAAAGGGATTATAGGTCACTATTTTTGGTTAGCATTTTTCGAGCATTTTCCGAGTATACAAGGTAGACTTTTCTTGTTGATCAGAGGAGGAGTGCATAGTATCCCACAGTGCTAGATTTGACTAAGTACTATTATCTACACACGTGCAAGACAAAACGAACAGAGCTTTTAAGTGTGACGTCATGCTCAATCGTATGGAAAAACGACTTCCGCGTCCAAAACGGAAATTAGTTCTATAAAGATTTTTCTTACCTTTTCTTCATGACAGGATTTTTTTCCTAAAGTTCTAATTGTTTCAGGTGGAGGTTAAATCATTGAGAACATTTTTCACTTTATTTTAGCAGTTTTTTAATTTATTTATTTTTTTTTTTTTTGAGTAGTTGGAACCGGAAATACGTCACGACTTAGAAGGTCTGTTAAAAGAGTCTCTAAATGGCTTACTCAGCCGTACTTTTCACTGTTTTCCTAAGTTAGACCAAGTTGTAAAACACTAATAATGATATAATAATACGTAATAATAACAGAAATAATAACTTGGGTTTAGAAAGGGTGAATCCCGGCTTTAAACGTATGGCCACAAAGCCATAGAAAAAAAATATATATACAAGAAAAATTTTAAAACTTAAAACAGATATAATCTACATTATAGTGAGTAAAATATCTCGTAAAAATAATAAATGGATTGTAAAAAATATCTCGTACACTAAACGTGCACGTACTTTACTACCAAATGTTGTCAGTTACGCAATGTTTTCCGAAGTCGTCGTAATTCATTAGATATGAGGACCTGTTTTGCTCTGAAACTAAAGGAAGTAATCGAAAAATGTAGTTCGTGACTGATTGTACGCATGAAAAAGTCTACTCAAGTGGAAGTATTCTTACTGGAGCATGAAAACGCTCTCGACATCAGTATACGTAAAAACCAAGAGACCATGAAGGACATGTCTCTCATGGTAAAAACCCAATTGTCTTTAAATTCTGTCAGTTGTTCGAAAACATGAAGCCTGATAAAGACAGCGTACAGATTGTTCTCCAAGAGGAAAGAGTGTATTACCCAGGAGAACAATTACGAGGAAATTTGTATCTTCGTTTGTGTAAAGAATCGAAGATCAAGAACATCCAGATCACTTTTCGGGGTACATCGTTTGTTTCATACACGGAAACGTATGGGGAAAGGAGCTACTGTCATAATAAGGAAATGGAGCATTTCATACCGCAGCAAGCTATACTATATAACCAAGGTATCTTTAGTCAATTAGTGCTAGGACTAAGAGAAGGCCCCTTGCTATGAATAGTCCCTTTCCGCACAGTTTCCTTGGCGATCTTGAAAGTTATCCGTGTCTTAATTTGCATCGAAGCGAGACGAAGGGTAGGTTTGCAATGATAGAAATAGGTAAATAATTATCCAAGGTGTTAAAAAAAGGTCTCTATCATTGCAAGCTCACCGTTCGTCTCGATGATCGATGCGAAGGCATGGTTACCTTTCAAGATGGCGCAGGGAACTGAGAAACTCATGTTAACGTCATGTGATATAGTACTGAGTATTACCGAGTATTACTGACTGTTCACTTTTTTTAGTTTTCATAATGTCCGTAATTCCTTTTTCCTGCTTTTTTCATTCCAATTTCATTTTTTTTTTTTTTTTTTTTTTTCATTTTCTCGTATTTCAGTTCATTTTTTCATTTCTGTTTTTATGTTCCATAATTAGACACCGACATTCAGACTCGGAGGATGCTCCCCGCAGGAATCGTCTCATTTCCTTTTATTTTCTTTATCCCTGATGGTATACCATCGTCACACATCAAAGACAAAGACGACATCTTTGCTTTTACTTTTTACGTTCTCACCGCAACCGCGGAAAGATCGATGATCAAATCCAATCTAAAAGCGGAAAATATTGTGCCCGTATTTGAAAAAGTGGACGTTAGTCGGCCTGTATTTCAGGTGAGAATTTTTATTGTTTTCTTGGACCAAGGAACTTTAAGAAGTTGTGAATACAACCTCCGGTATAGGCAGGGACCGTGGAGCCGGGGCTGCTTACCCCCTACCCCATTTTAATGTAATGAATATATTGCAATGGACTACTTTGACGATACGGTAGCCATCTTCAATCTGAATTAATGAAAAGGACCGTGTACGAAATGCCGGGGGTATGTATATACGTAAAATCTGATGGGGAAAAAATCCTGGCTTTCTCTTGCTCGGATATGCTCTTATTAGTCTTTCTTTCATGTCTATCTTCTTAATTCATCTCTTATTATCAACCGTTCAGTGGTGAGCTGTCAATGTTAATCGACGCCATAATATTACTGTAACAAAGCTTTGTATCTTTGCCCCCTACCAAGATGGCCGCCGTATATATCGTCGTATAGTAGTCCATTGCCCCTCAAAACACTAGAAAGCACATTAACGAGAGCCTCAATTTCAAATTGTTGAGGGGGTGCGGAAAACGCCCCAGATTAACCCCCTCCCCCACTCAAAACTATGCTCCGCTGTCCCTGATAGGCCAATTATCCATTGAAGTCAAATATCTAACGACAACGTTAATATTAATGCTAGTTTCCAAAAGGCGAAACGTATGACAAACAAGTTTCTTGCTGCGGCATCCGGCGCGGAGGGAAAATCAAAATGAATGCTAAGGTGAACAAATCGGGATACTATCCTGGCGAAACCATCCAAGCAAAACTGTCCGTGGAAAACATGTCGAACAGAGACATCACTTACATTGAAGTAGTGCTTAAGGAAGAGATTTCGTATCAGTGTGGAAACCATTCCGACGGTAGGTCCTAAATACTCCAGTTTCGAGCTTTCTGTTGCTCAGACTTAGCCTCGATTTTGAATGGAATTATATTGAACATTTATGCATTCCAGTGAAGGTCCGTGGAATTTCAAAGTGTTTGTATTGTTGAAGTTGTACATTCTTTACTTTACTGTTGGTATTTATGAATATTTTGACACTGAAATGAGCCTGTAATCAAGGAACACAGCGGTATTGTGCGAATTCTCACTTCGACTACACTTGGAAACGATGTACATATGCCCGCAAAGGCCTCTTGGGTAATTCCGTGTGAAACCCTGGGTACTATTGCGCAGTTATGCAATTTGTCGAGGAATTAGAAAACAGAAAAATTAAACCTATTTTTAGACTATTTTACTATATTGATGCTTGAATTCACATCACCCAGAGTGCATTTCGGGCTTGGTATGAAACAAGCAACAAACCCTTCATCAACCTTTTTTGAGATGCTGTAAAAACGGATTGTAACCCACGTTTAACGCATGCATCATGTAAGAAAACTAGAAAACGTTTTCCACTCGCGCAATTTAACGATTCTTAAAGGATTTTAAATTAAGAAGTGAAGAGGTAAGAGAAAAATTTGGTGAAGTGAAGGTTGTGATTTTTTGTACCTTAATGTAACAGGAGGCGACTTTTATATCAATAGGCGAAGCTAAGATTGAATGTAGAAAAGACAGAATAGCCACTTTGGAGAGTTCTGGTGTTGGAAGAGGACAAAACACAGACTTCATCGACTGCTTAGCGCTAGAGATCCCCCGCTTCTTGCCACCTTCAACAGGCCTGGAGACAGAGACAATAATAACGATATTCTACTACGTGGACGTAAGTTAAGCTACGGACACACGGTGCAACATTGCGCGCAGTGTTGCAGGCAATCGATGTTGCGAGCCATGTCACACGACGCAATTTGTTGCATGCAATGTTGCTGAAGTAGAAAACGATCATACTTCAGCAATATTGCCTGCAATATTGCGCGCAATGTTACACCGTGCTTCTGCGCTTTTAGTAAGACCTCGCAAGGCGGAGTTACACTAGACATATCCCTAGCAACTTTTATCACACATTTTCCTGTATTGGTCTGGGGGTTTAGGTCCGATAAAATATTATTAAATGGATGTGATAACAAATCGTTGTAAGACAAGTTGCAGGGAGGGTCTTAAATTAAGTCTCGAAATTGTTGCCGCCATCGCTGCGAAAAGAGGACTCCACTGACAACGATTGCAACAACGCTGCAACAAGATTGCGAGACAAGTTCCTGGGTTAAGCGTGGTTCACACTAGCGTCAGACGCTAGTGTGAACCAGGCTTTACTGATGCCAAAATATTTATCTTTTTTATTACAGATTATTGCGCATGTGAAGGGGAAGTGTATTTCTGCGGCCAGGCTACATATTCCAATCGTGATTGGCAGCTATATTCCCATGGATTCACTCACACGTTACCGGGAAGGCCTGGTACAAACAGACTTAATGATGTTGCGCTCGACTGCCACTGGATTAAGTCCAGTCCCGAACTCACTTTCTGTCCGCTCCGACAAGCTGAAGTCGCGAAGGAAAGAAAGTCTAGTATAACTTGCATGCACATGAGTAGAATCAGCAAAAAAGATAGGAACACAGGCAGCCCAAGGCTACTGAAGCAGCTAGTCAAATGTCGAACTTCACATGAGCCGAACGCATTGAAAACAATGGATAATAAGTCGGTATTCTTTGATGTCATTAGGTGCGACTCATTTTGACCTTAGTCTAAGCACTGTACTTGAGGCCGAAAAATGTGTTTAGAAAATAGGTGAAATTGTAAATATTGTCTCCAATAAATCTATGAGAGTAAATGGTTTGAACCCAGGTGTAGTAGTTGAATGAGTAATGTGATCGTCCAGGTGAGTGTAGTCTTGAGAAAGACTACACTCTCCCGGACGATCACATTACTCATTCAATAAATCTATGTTCATGTTACCTTATCGATATATATGGAGGTTTTTTAGCCTTCGGAGGTTATATCAGAGGTATTTTAGCAATGTTAGTTTTCCCTGTAAGACAAATAACAAGGCAGGAATGTTCGGTGGCAACTAGTTCTCACTCAAAGCCATTTTCATTGTTGGTATCACATCCAAAGTGCTTTTAATACCACACTCTTACTAGTGTAAGGTAAATACTACAAATAGTACATTATAAAAGGAGTAAATAAAGTGAAATAACAAGAAACACAGGAGTACAAGAAACTGCAAAGAAATTATCTGAAAAAGAAAAAACAAAGAACCTACTTTTTTGTACGACGGGATGAACGACGAGCACCAACTGACTAAAGATTAACATATGGGGCGTATATAAAGCAGTACGAACTCCGTAGGGACAACTAACAATGACGAAAAATACTAAGGAATGTGACGCATTGAACAAAGGCTAAGATACTTGAAAACTGAACAAAAAAACACTAAACAAAAAAAGGGTAAGATACTTATTCAGATCTAACAACATCTTACTCGCCAAAAATGCTAGCTCGAAGAATTATAATCCAATAACCTCTTAGAAAGATAAATTTCCTTCACGGAATCGTTGAAATGCTCCCCAAAATTCGAGTGATATCGCTCGTACAGGAGCCGTTCTTGCCCCATGGGGATCGTCGTATTTCAACATCTATACGGACGTAGATTTTATAACTTTTCTTAAAAAGTTTAATATATAGCACTTCTTACTCAATCTTCATTCATCATGATCATGATCATCATCATCAACATCATCAACATCATCAACATCATCATCATCATCATTATCATCATCATCATCCCCATCAGCATCAGCATCATCAGCCATACTGCTTTTGAGTGAGATTTTGTACGAGCCTTCAGGCCTTGTAAGAACTATCAAAACATTACAAGTAACTATTAATTTTAAATTGTACGAGATTGTGCGATTTTTTTATTTCAAGATTATATGCTTAAGCGAAGACATTGATTAATATATCTTTGGACAATTTTCTCCGAAAAATTATTATCAAAGACAATTAGAATACATGTAGTATATTAAACTAGACCTTTCAGTACTTAAAATGCACGAATCCCACGGAAACTTTATAGGTACTCAACCGTACTGCTTTCAACCAATCAGGATCGAGTAATTATTTTGAGTGTACTATAATCGTGGTTATATATAGTGACTGCATGATTATTCGCATGAAAAAGTATATACTAGTCAAGTGTAAAAGTACTGAAAAGTGGAAGTCTTGTTACTAGAGCATGAAGAAAAACACTTGACTTCGGTATGCGGTAAAAGCACGAAATTTCAAATTCTAGATCAGTTGTTCGTAAACATGAAGCCTGATAAAGACATCACAGTGATTGTTCTCCAAGATCCTGACAGAGTGTATTTCCCAGGAGAACAAGTACAAGGTAGTGTGTATCTTCGTTTGTGTAAAGAATCGAAGATCAAGAATATCCAGATATCTATACTTGGCGATTCTCGTGTTGAATTCTACCAGGACAAGACTTACTACGAGCTAACATTACCGCACTTCCAGCAGACGTCCGTGCTATATGACCGAGGTATTAAGAAGATACACATTACAATGATTTTACTCAACAAGAACAGCGAGAGTATAGGAATCTTGCACTTATTCCCTATTGGGGTCATGCATTGCAGAGCTTTCTTTCTGCGCCTAAAATTTGAAAACTTTTCTCGCAAAATTAGAATTACCGAAGTCATGCAATACTCCCGAATAGATATTGGCATTACTGTTTTAATTTCTTGTATTATTTTTGCATACACTCAATTCCAAAATCACTTCAAAATAATAATAATAATAATGATAATAATAATAATAATAGTGATGATGACGATGTTGTTGTTGATGTTGATGTTGATGATGATGACGTTGATGATGATAGACTCTGACAACTAAGTACCTTGTTTGAACGGATAAAGCCTAGTCTCCTCTCTCTGCCCTTGTCCCGGTTTTCATTCTAATTTCGTTCTCTTTTTTTCATTTCTGTTTTTTTGTCCTACAATAAGACACAGATGATCAGAATCAAGGGAAGTTCGCCACAGGAGAGTTTTCATTTCCTTTCATTTTCACTCTCCCCGATGATGTGCCATCATCATACCAACACACCAAAGGCAAGCCCACTGGTGTTACTTTTTACGGTCTCACTGCAACAGTGAAAAGATCGACGCTATCCAATCTAAAAGCTGAACAAATTATAACGTTATTTGAAAAAGTGGACGTTAGTCAGCCTGAATTTCTGGTGAGTTTCATTTAATAGACACATGTGTTATTCTCTTGAGAATAAGATTCTTTGTTTGAGTTGTATCCATATTCATGTGTCTTCTCGTGTGCAACCATTAAACAAAGAAATGATACTCTAGGGAATAACACGTGGTCTGAAATGGGAAAACATTGGATTAGATCTATTGACCTATATCACTATGACGTCATATCAAAACAATCTATTCGGTTTTAACGCTAAGGATCATGGTCGCTATAGGAGACGAAATATCACCCTGAATTCAAATGGAATCGCAATGAAATTATATTTACAAGATGGTGAAAAGTGACAACAGCTAAATATTACACTAAATATCCCGAACGAAAAAAGAACTGGCCTAAATTTCTATTATTCTTGTCCACCTAAACAAACCGTGACGTCATAGTGTAACTGGGCAATTTAACCAGGGTTAAGTGGGTTGCACCCCCCTGAAATCAAATATCGAATCCATAACATAACGTAATATTAATTCTCAGATTCCAGTAAGCGAACAGCTCGATGAACAAGTAACTTGCTGCTGTGTTGGAGGAGGGAGCATCAAAATCAACGCTAAGTTGAATAAATCGGGATACTATCCTGGCGAAACCATCCAAGCAAAGCTGTCCGTGGAAAACATGTCGAACCGAGACGTAACTCTCATCGAGCTGGTGCTTAAGAATCAAGTTTTGTATCAGTATAAAAAAAGTAGGTCCTGAATTATAATTTTGACTTATGGGGAAGATTTTGTGCACGCACAATGAGGGTTTATCAGGTCTTGCGTGACGTTTTAAATCTTAATCCAACAAAAAAGAAAATATAATATTTAAAAGGAGCATAGTAAAATTAGTAAAAATACTGTAAAAATAGCCACGCAAGCTATCAGCCACTAGCTGGAGCAGTTTTGAACGATTCTTAAGCTAAGAAGGATTTTAAATATAGGAGTAAAGAACGAAGATTGAAATCTGCTGATCTCAGGGCTAAAGTTTTTTCTATCTACATGTAACAGGCGGAAGTGTTGCGCCTAGAAAATTCAGAATAGCCGCTGTGCAGAATACTGGTGTTGGAAGAGGAAAGAACTTGGACATCGACTGCTTAACGCTGGAGATCCCCTGCCTCTTGCCACCTTCAACAGGCCTGGAGACAGAGACAATAATAACAATATCCCACTACGTGGACGTGAGTTATTGAAACCTCTTAAGGCAGATTTACAGTATAGGCAATATTAGAGAGCTTTAGAATCACGGCAGACATGATCACGTTTTCATCGTTTCACTTCACCTCTTGAAAATCTTCTCACCAAAGAGAATTATTCTTTTATTTTTCTACTACTTGGAGATGATTTCGATTCTTTTTCACTATTTTTATAGAATTTTTTGCTTGTCAACTGACATTTCACGTTTGTCGTAAACGAGATTCTAAAACTCTCTCATGTTCCTTGCAACTTGTCTCGCAAATTTTCACGCGATAAAGAAGAGTGCGTTACAGTTGCATGCACAGACAAGGTGTTGCGTTACACTAGGTAATGTTTAATGCAACTTGTGTCACACCTTCGACCGTAGTGGACTGAGGTGATAAATTAGGTTTTTTTAAAAATATGATTACAAACATGCCATATCAAATCATTGCAAGAAACGTTGAAGGGGAGTGTTACACTGGGCAATGTCTTGAAATTGCTGAATAAAGTAGAACGTGATTCTACTTCTCGCAATGATAGTGACAACGTTACAAGATTACGAGACAAGTTCCTGGGTTACTGATACCAAAATATTTATCTTTTTTATTACAGATTATTGCGCATGTGAAGGGGAAGTGTATTTCTGCGGCCAGGCTACATATTCCAATCGTGATTGGCAGCTATATTCCCATGGATTCACTCACACGTTACCGGGAAGGCCTGGTACAACCAAACACATAAACGAGGCTTGGGAGTCTATAAATCTTGAAATATGTCATAATTGTTTATAATGTAATAACGGTTGATCGAGTTATTTACGCAAACCGTGAAATAGAAATAACTTTTTAATGTGTAATACCGATATAGACGCAATAGAAAATGTTTTAAAAAAAACTACTGACCTCTACTTGTTTACTGACTTTTCACGAGTTAAGTGAACCACGGCTTGGCTCAGCGATTCAATTCATGGCGTAAATTTAAGATTTTCAACTTCTTTTAAAACTTTACTTTTGTAGAAATGATTATACAGTCATTGTCAAAAAGGTTGTCCCGTGAAAAAAGACTTACAGCGCGACGCGCAAAAGTATGACCACTTTTAATGCATTCGCATACTTCTATGCACGGGCTTTTTGCTCCAAACGAGCTTTTACACGGCTTACTTGGTAAAACCAGACAGCTTCGCATCGAAATAGAAGTATGCGAATACATTAAATGTGGTCATACTTTTGAGCGTCGCGCTGTAAAGACCAAAAGAAGAATCACGTGATGATTTGTTTATTTGTTTTTAACGATATAAATTCATGTTTCAAACTCTATAATGAGTAACAATGAACAGAGAATAATAATTATTAACTCTACTTATACAATGGTTGCTGGTATCGAGCATTTAGAGTGAGTGTATTAGGTATTATGTGACATTTCTTTTGGTCTAAATGTCTTTTTTTTGGTGGACAACATTAATGACATTGACTGTATCAGTTCTTGGAGCGCTGACTCAAACAAAGAATCTTAAGGTCCTTTTACACTAGCAAATTTATCGCGCGACTTGAGCGGCGATTTCAATGGCGATTTTATCGCGACCCAAATCCCAGCGAGTTGCACTAAATTTCGATCATTTTTGAATTGGCGGCGACATCTATCGCCGTGAAATCGCCATAAAATCGCCGCCCAAGTCGCGCGAAAAAGTTGCTAGTGTAAATGGGCTTTTATAGTTCCATGACAATGATACGCGTCTGAAATGGGAAAACATACGACCAAGCTAAAATGGTATAATACTGAAGCGAAAGTGGTGTAATATAGATTGAAATCACTCGATTATAAAGACTTAAAAATACTGTTATAAGAATAAGTTTGAATAAAATGTACGATTTTCAAACCTGTTCTACAAACTTCTTTACACTAAAGAAGGTTTCGTACCGAAACGTCTGTACAATTTCCTAACTATAAAACTATAAAACTAAGCCAGAGTCTACGAGTCAAATTAAAATTACCAGGAATCCTGGCTGCAACTTTTACATTTTCATTATAAAATGGTGTAATATAGGATGAAATCACTGGATAATACAGACTTTATATACAGATTATACAGAATACCGTGTTATAAGAATAAGTTATACCCTATAATACCCTAGAAACACAAACCCGACAACAGTGTCTTTTCTCCATTCAGCACTATCTTCTGCTGAGCTTGTAGAGTTCTTTGTTTGATGAGGTCATGGAACTGATGATATGCAAACAGTACAGCCATCATGATCTAATAGAACATTTAAAAAAAATGTTATATGGAAATTTCCCTGTGGAATTTCAGTAAAACAAAAGTTTGCTTTTACAGTTATTTTTCCTTTCCTTTCCTTCTCTTTTTTGCTTTGCTTTGCTTTGCTTTGCTTTGCTTTGCTTTGCTTTGCTTTGCTTTGCTTTGCTTTGCTTTGCTTTGCTTTGCTTTGCTTTGCTTTGCTTTGCTTTGCTTTGCTTTGCTTTGCTTTGCTTTGCTTTGCTTTGCTTTGCTTTGCTTTGCTTTGCTTTGCTTTGCTTTGCTTTGCTTTGCTTTGCTTTGCTTTGCTTTGCTTTGCTTTGCTTTGCTTTGCTTTGCTTTGCTTTGCTTTGCTTTGCTTTGCTTTGCTTTGCTTTGCTTTGCTTTGCTTTGCTTTGCTTTGCTTTGCTTTGCTTTGCTTTGCTTTGCTTTGCTTTGCTTTTTTTTTTCTTTCCCCAGCTATTTTCTTTTCTTTTCATCATCTAAGGATGATAAAAATACATTATCTCACCTTCATCTTGTTACTTGTTCATCGAGTACTTGACTTCTTCTTTCGTCTGGTCCCATCCATGAGCAATTACAACCTTGTAGACTTCTATCACAAGATCTGGAAAATACCCCAAAAACACGAAGTCTTCCAGCAACAATTTCCTGATTGCTGTTGGTCTGGTGTGTTCCGAGACGTGTGCGTATGCATTTCTTATGAAACGCACCAACTCTACTGCAGAGTGAACGTCGTAGGTTCTCTTTTTCCTCATTTCAGCGAAGATTACTGGCATGTGGACATAACCTGGATCGTCCCATGCTCCTTTTCGGACTACGGTGCTGAAAGTCGTCTCTAAATCTGCTTCAATGGCACTTAGACTAGTTGATCTTCTTGAACGTGGGATTTCGAAATCGCACTGGTTACCTACGGCTGTCAGAAAATCAATCTTTTTGTTGTTTGACCAGAACATTGGATGGTCCAGGGTTTGTGCTGCAGTCGGTCGGTCTTTTACATCGTTTCCTAGTATGCTTCTAACGAGGTGTGTGGCTTCAGGAAAAAGAGATTTATCCCATCCTTTCATTTCACCTTTCATTATGTTAGATTCCGTTTCGTGAGCAATTTGATAATCACCCTTACCGGCACAAACAGCAGGAGAAAACGGATGCTTTCGTACCGACAAGATGTAGTGAAGGAGCAGTCCACACGAAAACATGTCCGTAGACTTGCAATGATCCATCTTGGACTTCAAAACTTCAGGTGCAATCCAACATCTGGTACCAGCATTAGTACCATACACTGTGGTAGCTTTAAGATTCATACGGAGGCTTAGACCAAAGTCAGCAATTTTCAAACAAAGTTTTGGATGCACTTTAAAGAGAATATTTTCAGGCTTGAGGTCGCGATGAAGAATCTTCTTCTCGTGCAAATACGCCATCCCTTTGATTACGTCTTCACAAAGTTCAGTACCTTTTGTAGTGTCATGTGTCGACCCAGTGAGATAGTCGTCTAGATTTCCTTCCATCAGTTCTAAAACAATGTATGAAAAGTTCCCGCCGTCGTCGTCAAAGTACTGCAAATAGCGAAGGACCTGCTCACAGTCTGCAAGCGCGGTGAGATTGGTGATTTCTCGTTTGTCTTCTGGTCGTTGCATCTTCAACTTTTCGATACGTTTTATGGCCACTTCTCTTCCATCCTCGTCATTGATTCCAGCAAAGACATGACCGAATGATCCACATCCTATGTAGTCATTGTGCAACCAAAACTGACTGACTACATGACACTCTTGTCGCCTGGCAACTTTGGCCAACTTGTTTTCGTGTTTCTTTGAAACTGATGTCCAAGGAATAAGAGCCGTGTCAATATCAACAGGTTTCGTTAGCAGATCTTTTAGTGCAGGACAAGTTTCCGCCATGTCAAGACAAGATTTCGAATTAGTTCCATACCATCGAAGCAATTTCAGGATTTTACAGTGGACGCTACTGTATAATTTAGGCTCATTTTGGGACTTCACCTTTTCTATTATGTTTGCACAGCAAGAGCGAAGTGGCGTAACGGCAGCGGTTGGACACTTCCTGGACTTCAAGATGTCTTGGACAAGATTTGCTTTCCAATGTGTTCGCGTAGATTCATCTTTACAGATAGCATTCAACAAATCAATGGTGATTGTTTCGGACTGAGTGTAGCTCATCTCACAGGCCACGTCAACCAAAGCTTTAGCGAGAACGAATGTTTTTGTGTAAACGAGAATGCCCAAAACAGACTCGCCACTTTTGTCAACTGCCCAATTATCAAGTCCTTTTTCAATACAATTTTTCCAAAACGATTTTGGATCTTCTGAAACGTCGAGATAAAAACGATCAAGATTTCTAGAAACAGCTTTTTCTTTCTTTGCTGCAACAAGGAGTGGGGTTTGTCCTAACGCATTCACATCCTTGGGGTTTGCTCCAGCCTTTATTAGAATTTTGACAGCACTCCAAGTGTTGCACATATGCAATGGAGTTGCGTAATTCTCATTTCTGGCGACGAGTACTGCTCCACATTCCAAAAGGTGATTGAATACTATTTGTAAAAATCCCTCAAAAGAGCAGTATTTAACACCACTGGAATAGCCTTCAGGCGATTCGTTAATCTCAAGTTTTGCCCAAAGGTGCAGCGGTGTGTCAAGGTGGACGTCGCTTTTGTTAACGACATTTCTTTTGAATACTTTGGCACGTGGAAACAACTGCAAGAGTTCGATGACTTCTTGAAGGAAATCCTGTCTTATTGTCTCATCTTGTAGATTAAGGCCGACTTGAAAGAGTTTCAATATCAAATGGAAAACAGATTCCCCGCTTCGCGACGTTTCTTCTACACTGGACCCACTTTTCAACAGAAACATACAAACTTTTCTAACCGTCTTGATTGCTGTTGGTAATTCACTTTCTGTCAGGTGACTTATATCTCCAGACAAGCAAAACAGAAGAGGGGTTTGATTTTGATGGTTTCTTGTATTTAACTGTGCATTAAGCTTCCCCAATTGGTGGCACAATCTCAATACGAGCTCCTCAGAAACACCATGAAAAGGTAAACGAACTGTATGGTGAACAGCAGTGTTTCCATCTGAATCAGCACTGTTCGGATCTGCACCCAATTCGACCAGTAATTCAAGAGCTTTTGGTGTGATGTCAGCGCCTTGCTTTAACAACTTCTGAACATTTTCCATTTTTAGTTTTCGCTCGCTGGAATTATCATCATTAATAAATTCATTATAGAGGAGAAACAAATTCAGTAAGGTCTTGTGGTCAGCATCGCTTGGACGAGGATGTGTGACAGATTTTCTCAATATTATGTTTAAAACTGTGGTAGCAAGACTTTCCCTTTTCACTTCGTACTCCAAGAGCACTTTAGCATCAAAACTTCGTACCCTCGAAATAGCATATTTTTCAAAGATCAATGTCAATACGTCGACGTTACAATTGTCCTTCAACTGTAGACATCGATTACCTCCCTTCTCGAGAATATAACTTCCTGTTCTGAAGTAACTCAAATCTGCGTAAAACAAATCCGTTCTGCCATACATATCTCTTACGGTGAGAATGTCGTTACTATAATTAAGCAATGCACGAATCACACTTTCGTTTTTACTTTGTTGAACTGCATAAAACAAAGCAGTTTTTCCATCCTCATCAGTTATGTTCACATCAGCACCAGCATCAATCAATGCACGAACCACACTTTCGTTGTTACTTTGTTGAACTGCATAAAACAAAGCAGCTTGGCCACATCTATCAGTTATGTTCACATCAGCACCAGCATCAATCAATGCACGGACCACGCTTTCGTAGTTACTTTGTAAAGTTGGATATAACAAAGCAGTTTCGCCATCTTCATCAGTTATGTTCACATCAGCACCACCATCAATCAATGCACGAACCACGCTTTCGTTGTAACTTTGTTTAACTGCATAAAACAAAGCAGTTTTGCCATATTCATCAGTTATGTTCACATCAGCACCAGCATCAATCAATGCACGGACCACGCCTTCGTTGTAACTTTGTTTAACTGCATAAAACAAAGCAGTTTCGCCATATTTATAAGTTATGTTCACATCAGCACCAGCAGCAATCAATGCACGGACCACGCTTTCGTTTTCATTTTGTTGAACTGCATGAAACAAAGCAGTTTGGCCATATTCATCAGTTATGTTCACATCAGCACCATCATCAATCAATGCACGAACCACGCCTTGGTTGTTACTTTGTTGAACTGCATATAATAAAGCAGTTTGGCCATATTCATCAGTTATGTTGACATCAGCACCACCATCAATCAATGCACGAACCACGCTTTCGTTGTTACTTTGTTGAACTGCATATAACAAAGCAGTTTGGCCATGTTCATCAGTTATGTTCACATCAGCACCAGCATCAATCAATGCACGAACCACGCTTTCGTTGTTACATTGTTGAACTGCATATAACAAAGCAGTTTCGCCATATTCATCAGTTATGTTCACATCAGCACCAGCAACAATCAATGCACGAACTATGCTTTCGTTTTCATTTTGTTGAACTGCATGAAACAAAGCAGTTTTGCCATATTTATCAGTTTTGTTCACATCAGCACCACCATCAATCAATGCACGAACCACGCTTTCGTTGTTACTTTGTAGAGTTGCATGAAACAAAGCAGTTTTGCCATATTCATCAGTTATGTTCACATCAGTACCACCATCAATCAATGCACGAACCATGCCTTCGTTGTAACTTTGTTTAACTGCATAAAACAAAGCAGTTTGGCCATATTCATCAGTTATGTTCACATCAGCACCAGCATCAATCAATGCACGAACTACGCTTTCGTTTTCATTTTGTTGAACTGCATGAAACAAAGCAGTTTTACCATCTTCATCAGTCATGTTCACAACAGCACCAGCTTCAGTCAATGTACGAACCACGCTTTGGTTGTTACTTTGTTGAACTGCATATAACAAAGCAGTTTTGCGATATTTATAAGTCATGTTCACATTAGCACCAGCATCAATCAAAGCACGGACCACGCCTTCGTTGTTACTTTGTTGAACTGCATAAAATAAAGCAGTTTGGCCATATTCATCAGTTATGTTGACATCAGCACCACCATCAATCAATGCACGAACCACGCCTTCGTTGTTACTTTGTAGATTTGCATATAACAAAGCAGTTTCGCCATATTCATCAGTTATGTTCACATCAGCACCAGCATCAATCAATGCATGAACCACGCCTTCGTTGTTACTTTGTTGAACTGCATGAAACAAAGCAGTTTCGCCATCTTCATCAGTTATGTTCACATCAGCACCACCATCAATCAATGCACGAACCACACTTTCGTTGTTACTTTGTTGAACTGCATAAAACAAAGCAGTTTGGCCATCTTCATCAGTTATGTTCACATCAGCACCAGCAGCAATCAATGCACGAACCACGCTTTCGTTTTCATTTTGTTGAACTGCATGAAACAAAGCAGTTTTACCATCTTCATTAGTCATGTTCACAACAGCACCAGCATCAATCAATGTACGAACCACGCTTTGGTATTCCTAATAATGAACTGCATGAATCAAAGCATCATCATAGCTTGTCGTACGATCTTCACTTTCCTTGTTACTTTGTTGCATTGCGTAAGAGAAAACTAGAGTGTTGTCATGAGAATCAACTGTTTTATTTTCTGCCATCGATATTCACTCCATCGCCCTAAAATCAGGCAGGTAGTCTTCCTTACTGTATTTTTTATTAATGTTTCACACCCTTTATCACATTCTAAAGGTTTTCACAGATCATTTTAAAACACGTTTTCAGCATAATCCCAAGCTGCAGTAAAAATCAAAAGTGTTGATACACTACCTCATAATGTTGGAAAATTTTAGCATGCAGTGTAATAAAAAGCGCTTTGAAAGTTGTATATAAACTAAATCCCCCCCTCCCCCATTCAATGTTGTTCCTTGAGAATGTGGCTAGCTCACGGTACCCAACTTTGGCCATTTAGATAACATTGCAAGGGGAGGGGAGGGGGAACGTACAGTGGACATCGGTCATTTCACGAAGCCAATTTTGGGAGCATTATAGGGGTAGTGTATCAACACATTTCGATTTTTACTGTGGATTCTCCTCACTAAATAAAAGAGAGAAAATGAATGAACGAACGAACGAACCAAAGAACGAACGAATGGATGGAAAGACTGAAGGAAGGAAGGAAGGATGGATGGATGAATGGGATGGATGGATGGATGAATGGGATGGATGGATAGATGGATGAATGGGATGGATGGATGAATGGGATGGATGGATGGATGGATGAATGGGATGGATGAATGGATGAATGGGATGGATGAATGGGATGGATGGATGGATGGATGGATGGATGGATGGATGGATGGATGGATGGATGGATGGATGGATGGATGGATGGATGGATGGATGGATGGATGGATGGATGGATGGATGGATGGATGGATGGATGGATGGATGGATGGATGGATGGATGGATGGATGGATGGATGGATGGATGGATGGATGGATGGATGGATGGATGGATGGATGGATGGATGGATGGATGGATGGATGGATGGATGGATGGATGGATGGATGGATGGATGGATGGATGGATGGATGGATGGATGGATGGATGGATGGATGGATGGATGGATGGATGGATGGATGGATGGATGGATGGATGGATGGATGGATGGATGGATGGATGGATGGATGGATGGATGGATGGATGGATGGATGGATGGATGGATGGATGGATGGATGGATGGATGGATGGATGGATGGATGGATGGATGGATGGATGGATGGATGGATGGATGGATGGATGGATGGATGGATGGATGGATGGATGGATGGATGGATGGATGGATGGATGGATGGATGGATGGATGGATGGATGGATGGATGGATGGATGGATGGATGGATGGATGGATGGATGGATGGATGGATGGATGGATGGATGGATGGATGGATGGATGGATGGATGGATGGATGGATGGATGGATGGATGGATGGATGGATGGATGGATGGATGGATGGATGGATGGATGGATGGATGGATGGATGGATGGATGGATGGATGGATGGATGGATGGATGGATGGATGGATGGATGGATGGATGGATGGATGGATGGATGGATGGATGGATGGATGGATGGATGGATGGATGGATGGATGGATGGATGGATGGATGGATGGATGGATGGATGGATGGATGGATGGATGGATGGATGGATGGATGGATGGATGGATGGATGGATGGATGGATGGATGGATGGATGGATGGATGGATGGATGGATGGATGGATGGATGGATGGATGGATGGATGGATGGATGGATGGATGGATGGATGGATGGATGGATGGATGGATGGATGGATGGATGGAATGGATTGATGGATTGATGGATTTCACTAAAGTTTCACTAAAATATTGTGAATTTCAACTTTGACTTGATATTTTTGACTTAAAGAATATTCTTTTAGGTTTTTTAAGCAAGTTTATAGAAAGGAATTAAAATTGTATTTAAGGCTGCTACTGATCATGTTTTTGTCAAATCTAGACAAAGCAGAGTATGTTTTGAATAAGGTTTTACTTATTAACGTTTTTATATGTCAGTTTTCTAGATCACGATCGAGTTGAACTTGGGCTTGTAGAACTGAAGACTCGTTGTTGAATCCATATATTTCATAACCTTCACTTTTTAGTAAAATTGTTTATAAAAACTAAAAACTTTAGGCCAGACATTGAATAAGCATTCAGCATTTTACAAAACGATGTGATACTCACCAATTAATCAGCTCACAAGTTATTTTTAGCCCAGCTAACAATCTGATGGAAGCATAAAATAGATCAAGATGGACTCCCCTAGTAAGTAAAGAATTTGAGAAAAAGATGTCAAGAAAGGTAAGAATTTGAAGGGTAAAATACAATATTAACTTTATATTATTCCAGATTAATGTATGTAATGATTGCAATATCTATATGCTGTCTAATTCTAGCAAAGTGACTTGAAAGTTTGAAATCTTCAGATGAAATTTAAAAAATGTTTTTGCTTGTAGCATTTTGTTCATTGATAAAGATAATTTTTATAATAAGTTCCAATTGTAGGTTCGTAATGGGCAAGAAAATTTCTAATTCATGAATTAGTCTCAAAAATGTGATTTTATAATCACAATTGTTTTAAGTCGAAGTATTTGGGTCAATATAAATAACGTAAATTTATAGAAACTGAGTGTAACTCTGCATGATATCTGCTATTGGCTATTATGACTCAGTAATGAACAGAGAAGTATTTCTTCTCCATGACTTTTTCATGGCGTCTATATATATCCCTAAATCATTACCTTATTTCCGCCTACCTTATGCATTGATCCAGGACATCCCTCACGAATCCACACCGTTAAACCATCTTCACTTCTTTGTAACTAATCCTAGCGACTGTTTGAAGATAATTTTCAGGTAGAACTGAGGTTTAAACGAGAAATATTAAGAAAAAGAACAGCAATACGCCAGTCTAGCATCGACGGTTCCATCAGAGCGGAAAGTGCTAACTTGCATATCCATATGCTAATTACTGTGTATCGTGGGAAGCTTTTGTTTTCTTTACGGATGGTTTTCTTTCAAGTATAATTATCGTAACTTTGGGATTCCTGTGGTTAAGGTATCCAAAATGTGTCCCATAATTTCCCATAATGCAATTAGCGCAGATTTTTATTGGGGCTAATTAACACAGGTAACCCAGCATATCCACTCGCATAAGAGAATGTATTTAATAAACGTAACCGATTTTGCTAAGATTTTGTAAGAAAACCTCAGAATATATAGCAGAGATTCCAAAGGAATTTGAAAGCCTATAAGCGTTTTGATCTTGTTCCTATAGATGTTGAAGTTGTGTACGAGATACGAAGACAGACCCGCTCAGAGGTGGGGTGAGATTGCCAAGATACCAATAGACCCCTTGCAGCATTTCGGAATGCAATTTGGAGGACCACTTGAGGTAGTGTGCAGCAGCTGTTTTTTTTTTGACCAAGACATGTTGTCTTCACGCAAAAAAGAAGTAGACGTCAGCTTCTGTTATGAGCGCAGTCAGCGATAGATATCGACGTTTGACCTTGTAGCGTATTGGAAAACTGCTTCCAGCGTGCGCAGGCTCTGTTCGCGAGCGTTTCGTCATCCTATCCGTTTGTCTTTTTATTTACCACGACTCTCGACCAATAAGCGCACGAGAAATTTCACAATGGTAAAAGCGATTACCTACTAACCTCTATTAGTATATTAACTATTTCACGGGTCAAGTAAACCACCTTGGCTCAGCTTTTCAATTCATGGTGTAAGATTTTCAACTTTTTTTAAATTTTACTTTCTAGAAATAATCATACAGTATATTGATACAATATTAATAATCAGGTTTTTTTGTCATTGTCTCACTAGCTAGTACTAGTGGGGGAAGACGAGAACCGGAAACGCCACACAGCGGCTGCGCAGGAGGCTACATCTATGCGGATTAGCTGCAGTCTTGTACACAGAACTCCTCGGTCTCGTGGGTACGATATTGGATCATTATCGTACACAGAGCCTTCCTCCTCCTCCTCCTCCTCCTCTTCCTCCTCCTCCTCATTATCATCATCAAAGACACCCAACGATAATTTTCCGAGCAGGAAAATTTTGTACGAACCTTCAGGATTTTTAAGAACTTTCAAAACATTACGAGTAACTATTAATTTTGAATCGTACGAGCTCGTGGGATGTTTCATTTCAGAATTGCATGCTTATATGCAGCGAAGACATTAATCTGTATCTCTTTGGCCAATTTTCTCCGAAAAAATATCATCAAAGACAACGAATAAAATACGCGCAGTATAGATCAGTGTTAAACGAGACTTTTTACTTAAAATGCACGTATCCCATGGAAACTTAATAGGTACTCAACCGTACTGCTTTCAACCAATCAGGATCGAGTAAGTTTTGTGAGTGTACCTACTGAACCCGCCAAACCTAGCCTCCTCTGCAGGCATCATGGGATCCTCGGGTTCGCGTTCCGTTAGCACAGGAAGCCCGCTATAGAGTTACTGTCAGTAAATCTCGCTTGCCCAACCATGGTTTTGACACACAAATTCGTATGACGACTATGCCCACAAACGTCTTACGACTACGCAGACAAATAAACATCAACATTTTGTCTAGATTCCTTTCTCCACGGGCCGGTATCCTTTTGATAATTTTCTTCTCTACAACTCATCAAAAGTATTCAGGCTCCACTTAGCACGGGCGCCAGAGTCGCCTCCTCGTTTGGATTAAAACTAACGCTTTATTTTGTTTCCAACGGTCGAATAAATCTGCTATGGTACGGCTGACCTTTAGCAGTGAATAAACATCTAGCTCCGATTTCAATCTCGTGATGTCTGTCTGTTTAATATTAACAACCGATCGTAGGTCACTCGGAATTAATCGGTAACGTTGTTCATGAGGTCCCGAAGGACAACGTTACCGATTAATTCCGAGTGACCCACGATCGGTTCTTAATATCAAACAGACAAACGTCACGAGATTGAAATCGGAGCTAGATGTTTATTCACTGCTAAAGGTCAGCTGTACCAAAGCAGATTTATTCGACCGTTGGAAACAAAATAAAGCGTTAGTTTTAATCCAAACGAGGAGGCGACTCTGGCGCCCGTGCACTTAGAACATGTTTTGATGTCTGCTGTTCACGCTTAGATGCTAACGACTGTACTAGAGTACTGAAGTATTGAAAATTGGCATTCTTCTTACTAGAGCATAAAGAAAAATATTGGCTTTGGTATGCGGTAAAAGCACAAATGTTTTCAAATTCTAGATCAGTTGCTCGCAAGCATGAAGCCTGATAAAACCACCGCAGAGATTGTTCTCCAAGATCCTGACAGAGTGTATTACCCAGGAGAGCATGTACAAGGTAGTCTGTATCTTCGTTTGCGTAAAGAATCGAAGATCAAGATCGTTCAGATCACTTTTCTCGGAGAATCTCTTGTTAATCACACCCAACACAATACGTTGTATGAGCTGAAAATGCCACACTTCATACTGCAATCTGTACTATTTACCGAAGGTAAGAAAGTGCTCATTAGATGGATCCTCAATATATAGTGCGAGAAGAATGCATGCACTTGTAATTCCCTATCTTCTACTTAGATTCAAGTTTATAAAAAACCTTAAAATAGCGGCAATAAACAAGAATCGTTGAATTTACCTAAACTTAAATTCTGATATTTAATTTATTCCATATTTCAGTTGTTATGTTGATTCAAGAATAATTTACTTTAAGGTTACTGTAAACCTTCAGAGGCCATTTGTTTAAAAAAAAATTTTTTTACATAATGTAAAAGCTTATATAATGAAAATTCTTTTACAAAAAAGAAATTTTCAAATCGTTAAATATTTTGCGAGTTATTTTGCAAAATATAATTTGAAGGAAAAGTAAACAAAGATCGAAGGTGTACTAATCCTATTATAATATTATGGAGTCCTGTGGATATTTCCCGCGAAAAAGGACATCCGGTTCTTTGAATAAGTTTGTTTACATCTTGACCGATGAACTTCGACTGCGCTTTTATATGCTTGTATGTTCGTATAAGTTATGTCAAAACGAAAAAAGGGAAATCCATGGAGTGATATAAAGAAGAAACCTGGACCAAAAAGAATTAAATTTGAATTTAAAGAGGAGCGTAAAGCGTCACTAGCGGAGAGTGATAAAGGCTCTTGGTCGGCAAGCAAGAGTACGAAGAGGACGAGCCAAAACCAAAGAAAGTTACCGCTAGCTCCTTGAAGCTAAAAGCCCAATCGGCCGAAAAAAGCCAAGATGTTGAGCCAACCGATAGCTTCATCGAAATTAGCGAAAGTAATGATTCATCAGAGGAAGAGAGTGAAGAGAGTGAGGTACCAGAAGAAAACTTCGCCATCTTGAATACCATCGAACTCAACAGCAAACTACAAGAAGTCGTAGTTTGTCGTTTTTGTCAAAAGGAGGGAGTTCAAATGGTTCAAGTATCACGAACAGGGTGTGCTTTCGTCAAGCATTGATTCGCGTGTGCTCGCAGTCGTCGTACTGCTCACAGTGGGTTTCTTGACTGTTTTCTTCGAAGATTTTGTAGTCGGTTTCTTTCTTGACTTAGGCACTTTAACAACTTACTCGTTTTTGATGTTGTATTCTTAGATTGCGATCTGGTAGTTCTCGGTTTCTTTTGTGATTTGCTGGAATTAGACTCAACTCTTTTGCTACGCTTCGGCATCTTGATCTCTTCGCGACGTCCAGTGACAAGAAGGCAGTAGCAAAACAATGTCATTCAAATAAAACTGTATGATTTCCCGCGAATTTCAAAAGCTTGTCAATACTCCGTTTGACTCCGTCTCTGATTGGTTGTCGGTCTCTGACTGTTGACAGTCGTCTTAACGAGGTGTGAACGCATCCAAAATCTTTAAAGCTTAAAATCTCTATGATCAATTTTTCGACAATTCCCTCTCTTTAAATGAATTAATAGGGTATGAGGTTTTGTTTAATTTCGAAGACATTTGGCAGAGAGCATGTATAGATATTAATAAACAAAAGGGTGTGAGCGTTTTTTGATATTTTGAATATTTCGCCTGAAATGCAATCAAACGTCAATCGATAGAGAATTTTTTCCACCGTCCAACTTTAAACTCTCATAACTTTTTAATAAAGCAAAAAAACAAAAATCGCTCAGACCCTTTTTTAGTTTAACATTACCCTATTAAGGTAGTGCAGTTCATTTGGAATTCCGCGTTAACCCGATGTCCATTAATTCATGTCTACGAAACCCACCCGATTTGTCTTTACGGCACCGGTATTGTTTCAGATTAAAAAATTGCTTTTTGGAAGTATTATATTTGAAATCTTTATCATATAACCTTTAAAACGGTATATAGTTTTAAATGGTTTTGTTTAATATGTTGGGGAGAGATAGTTTTAAACGAAACATACCCCTGAAGGTTTACAGTAACCTTAAATTCAATCTCTATATTTATGTTCTTGATTTTACATCGACAAACTCAAGAACTGTTTGCATTCAACTTCATGCACCTTTTAATTCACACCTTTTAAAGAATTGATATTCATTCAAGAATTGATATTCATTCAAAAATCTATATTCATCCAAGAATCTATATACAGTGTGTTACCCTAATAGGGTTTTCCGATTTAGCGGCTTTTTCGTCATTCTGGTAATACCGTTGCCAGCCTGAAGTGCATAAATGACTAACTGATATGCTTCAATCCCGGCTTTGTATTCATGGAATAGACCCCTTGCAGCACGTCGGAATTACCAATTCTCAGGAGATTGAAATTCTTTTGTTTTGCCCTCCAAATTGATGTTTTATAAAATTCCTGCCGAGTCGTCGACAGTTGCCTGAACCATCCAACTTATCGTCTATTTTTTATCACAGATCTTGTACAACGCACGTGCAAGTATATTTTGGTGTAAACTAGAATAAATTATATTGTCATTACGGCTACTGCAAGCGAGGAATAGCTAGATCGTTCTGTAAACGTAATTTTAATAATACGATGCTTTGCAGCCAATTTGAATAAACTGAGAGACAAGGGAGGTGTTAGCAAATTCTTCATATCTTATTCTAGGTTCATATCATTTCACTGGCCCAAGAGCAAGTTTCTCTCAAAACCATTTTCATATTCCAATAATAATTTGTGTCTTTGCATGGGTGGCAGCGACGAGCAAATAACCCGTTAATACCATGAAGATGGAAAAAAATTGAAGAAAAAAAAAACATCTGAACTGACACTTCTGCTGATGCGTCAATCTGAATTTACAAAAACCAGAAAGAAAGAAATTTGAACAGCTTCATGAGTTAATGCCATGACATTTCTTAGGCCGTGTTTACACTCGTACAAATTACTGAGGTAGAAGGGTAAGGCCCGTTTCAAACGTCGCGCTACAGTCGCGCCGAACCAAATAGTTTTCATTTGGCACATGAATAGCGCGACGTCTAAAACAATTAAGTTCGGCACGACGAGTTAGGTGCAACACAAACTTGAGCTCGACCGTGTCAGTCGCTCCGCACGGCAAACGTTCGACACTGTTTCAAACGTCGAGCTATTCATATGCCAAACTTAATGCATACATTTGCATACATTATTTTTGGAGCAAATATCAGCGGTTGTCCTAGTGAGTATGCGCAATATCTTCACGAGAAGCAAAAACAAGATGGCGACCGTCATGGTCACGCTAAGTCACGCCATCTCAGAGCAGATTGAAACTTTCGTCAAAATGCAGTAAGGAGTCAAAATGAAAAGAAAAATATGTTTTTGTTTGTGGTTTCTGGCAAAAATATAGTTTGATAAAGTTTTTTTAAGGATAATCTAAAGTTTCAATGATTCTAGAATATTTCTTAATTACCTACTACAGAGTGTAGTTCGACGTTTAAAACAGCGCCGAACTTAATCATTCGGCGCGACTAGAAGTTCGGCGCGACTGTAGCGCGGCGTTTGAAACGGGCCTAAGTTGTACGTCTTTTCGTGGAATGCGAGTGGTTTTATTTGCATTACAATGATGCATGGTAGCACTCTCTGAACATGAAAATTAAACTCAGCGCCGTCCCTACTTCATGCTGGTATTTTTGAATTCTCCAAATTTTTTTCTAATTAGACAACTACGGTTATTTTAGCACGTGTAAACAATTCTTCTTTGAACTATGGTTATGAAAATTAACCTTGAATTTTTAAAACCGTAGTAAACGTCCAAGTGTAAACACGGCCTTAGTAAGTCCAAACACCAAACGTTTCATTTTCCCATGCGTGTGGAATTAGCTGTACTAGTTAAATCCACCAGCCAGAATTGTCTTTTATATTTTCCTTAATTACTAAATAGAATATTTTGTAGAATTCACATAAGTGTTCATTTTTCCATATTTCATTTCTGTTTTTCCTCATAATTTATAGACGCAGATGATCAGAATCAGGGGAAGTTCTCTGCAGGAGAGTTTTCATTTCCTTTTATTTTACCTCTCCCTGATGATGTGCCATCATCACACCAAAGGAAGAAATACGTCCCCTGCGGTCATACTCTTTACACTTTTTCCGCAACCGTGCAACGATCATCGAAATCCAATCTGAAAGCTGAAAAACGTATAAACGTATTTGAAAAAGTGGACGTCAGTCAGCCTGCATTTCAGGTAAATTTATCGTTTACCACCAAAGGTTCAAAGGTTAAAAGGTTTTTATTTACCACATATACAAATGAAAATACACATTGAAAAAACGGAAATAAATAGGTGGAGGGTGCAAGAGAGACAACCCAAAGGGTTAAACAAGGTACTCTTGCACCCAGGACTAGTTAACAAATAGTGTGAAGCGTGGAGATTGCATAAGGCAATCATGCTCTATAAACAAAGGAGGTTTTCGTGATACATACATACAAGTCATACTATATTACAGTTTACAATTCAATTAATTTTTCGGGTTATATTATGAAGAAAGAAGTGAGGTTTTCATTTTCATTCCAATTTCATTGCTACGCGCCCGACTTTGTTGTGCGAGTTTGTCGATTCTCTTCCGTCAATCAAACCGTTCGGAAGTTATTAACTCGAGTGTTTGATGGAAACTCGAAGAACTATATCTTTATATAGAAAATTGAGGAAAGAACTGAATACTGATACTTTATGTTTTTATATTTAGTTTTGACATCACGGTCCACTAATAATGAGTTTGGGGTTCCTGTGTGTTCGCCTCCGTTGCAGACGTTTCATGTGGTTCGCTTCCCTCGCACAACAACGTGCATTTCTCTGGCCGCCAATCTCGTACCCAGAACCCGCGTTCCTCACGACCAAGAGGAACGTGGGCTCGGAGATTGTCTGGCCGCTGCCAAATGCACTTCTTTAAGAGAAAATTCTTTTTTAATTTTAGATTCCAAAAAGCAAACATCGCGACGAACAAGTAAAATGCTGCTGTGTTGGAGGCGGAGGGAGCATCAAAATCTATGCTAAGTTGAATAAATCGGGATACTACCCTGGCGAAACCATCCAGGCAAAAGTGTCCGTGGAAAATATGTCGAACCGAGACGTAAATCACATCGAGCTTGTGCTTAGGGATCGAGTTTTGTATCAGTTTGAAAAACGTAGGCCCTAAATTATAATTTTCACTTATGGGGAAGAATTTGCACACCTAGATTTTAATCCAATACAAATAAAAATATGAGTCCATGCGAGTCACAGTTAATAAACATCTTACGAATTGTGTCTGAATATTTTTTCCACTTTGATAATGATGTCAGTTTCGACATCGAAACGCAAGACTTTCCCAGCAATAGTTTTTTTTCTGTTAAAAGCACCAAGAAAGCCACTTTAATTAAAAATGTATGTTACTTTAAAATATAGGAGTGAATTTAAAGAAACAAGATTGAAATATGGTGATCTCAGGGCTAAAGTTTTTTCTATCTACATGTAACAGGCGGAAGTGTTGCGCCTAGAAAATCCAGAATAACCGCTGTGCAGAATACTGGTGTTGGAAGAGGAAAGAACGTGGACATCGACTGCTTAACGCTGGAGATCCCCTCCTTCCTGCCACCTTCAACAGGCCTGGAGACAGAGACAATAATAACGACAACCTACTACGTGGACGTGAGTTAATAGGGACCTTAAGCAACTCTAAATCTAAGACGTGGACGTGAGACCTGAGGTTTCAGGACTGAATCTAATGATAGAGGAAGATCTTGAAATAGGTGTTACTTCTTGATCTCAAGACGTGAACGACGTGCAATTGCTGAACATTGCATTCTGGCGAGAACGATATTGTCTTTTCTTGTTCAGATACTAGTTCCCGTTCTAGATTTCGAGTTGCTTAAGTTCCCTAATAGAACCTCTTACTTCATCTTTTGAAAATTTTCTCACCAAAGATAATTGTTCTTTTATTTTTCTACTACTTGGAGATGATTTCGATTCTTTTTCACTATTTTATAAAAAAAATTTTCTTGTCAACTGACATTTCACGTTTGCCGTAAAAGAGATTCTAAAACTCTCTCATGTTCCTTGAAACTTGTCTCGTAAATTTTCACGCGATAAAGAATAGTGCGTTACAGTTGCACAGACAAGGTGTTGCGTTACACTAGGTAATGTTTAATGCAACTTGTGTCACACCTTCGACCGTAGTGGACTGAGGTGATAAATTAGGTTTTTTTTAAAATATGATTACAAACATGCCATATCAAATCATTGCAAGAAACGTTGAAGGGGAGTGTTACACTGGGCAATGTCTTGAAATTGCTGAATAAAGCGGTAGAACTTGCTTCTACTTCTCGCAATGATTGCGACAACGTTACAAGATTACGAGACAAGTTCCTGGGTTACTGATGCCAAAATATTTATCTTTTTTATCACAGATTATTGCGCATGTGAAGGGGAAGTGTATTTCTGCGGCCAGGCTACATATTCCAATCGTGATTGGCAGCTATATTCCCATGGATTCACTCACACGTTACCGGGAAGGCCTGGTACAACCAAACACATAAACGAGGCTTGGGAGTCTATAAATCTTGAAATATGTCATAATTGTTTATAATGTAATAACGGTTGATCGAGTTATTTACAAATTACTTTTTAATGTGTAATAACGATTTTTACCATAACTTGTAAATTTCTCGCGCGCTGATTGGCTGAGAGCCATGTTCGATAGAGGACAGACCGATAAGATGACGAATCGCTCGCGCACGTAGCTAGCGCGCGCTTGAAACGGTTTTTTCTTTCAACTTTTTCTTCGTTTTTGGATCTTTTCTTTGCCTGGTAAAAAACATGAGTTTGGATCATATCTGACGTCATTTCTATGTTCGATAGGAGTACAGACCATGGAAAAGTCACTTCGATTTGTTAAATGGACGCAATAGAAAATGTTTTAAAAAACCAACTTGTAAACCACCTTGGCTCAGCGATTCAATTCATGGCGTAAATTTAAGATTTTCAATTTTTTTAAAAACTTTACTTTTGTAGAAATAATTATACAGTCATTGTCAAAAAGGTTTTCCTGTGAACAAAGACTTAATTAAAGACCAAAAGTATCACGTGATGATTTGTTTATTTGTTTGAAACGATATATATTCTGGTTTCAAACTCTATAATGAGTAACAATGAACAGAGAATAATAATTAGTAACTCTACTTATACAATGATTGCTGGTATCGAGCATTTAGAGCGAATGTATTAGGTATCACGTGACATTTCTTTTGGTCTAAATGTCTTTTTTTGGTGGACAACAGTAATGACTTTGACTGTATGTTTTTGGAGCGCTGACTCAAACACAGAATCTTATAGTCCCATGACAACGATACGCGTCTGAAATGGGGAAACATACGACCAAGCTAAAATGATGTAATACTAAAGCTAAAATGGTGTAATATAGATTGAAATCACTCGATTATAAAGACTTAAAAATACTGTGTTATAAGAATAAGTTGGAATAAAATGTACGATTTTCAAACCTGTTCTAAAAACTTCTTTACACTAAAGAAGGTCTGACATCGTACCGAAAAGTCTGTACAATTCCTCAACTATAAAACTAAGCCAGAGTCTGACGAGTCAAACCAAAATTACCAGGAATTCTGGCTGCAATTTTAACATTTTCAAGCAAAAATGGTGTAATATAGGATGAAATCACTGGATTATACAGACTTTATATACAGATTATACAGAATACCGTGTTATAAGAATAAGTTGGAATAAAATGTACGATTTTCAAACCAAAGTCTTAAAAAGGGCAAAATACCCTAGAAACACAAACCCGACAACAGTGTCTTTTCTCCATTCAGCACTATCTTCTGCTGAGCTTGTAGTCGGTTCTTTGTTTGATGAGGTCATGGAATTGATGATATGCAAACAGTACAGCCATCATGATCTAATAGAACATCAAAAGAAATCCAAATTGATTGGTTAACCTGTTACCTGGAAATTTCCCTGTGGAATTTCAGTAAAACAAAAGTTTTCTTTTTACAGTTATTTTTCCTTTCCTTTCCTTTCCTTCTCTTCCTTCTCTTCTTTTCTGCTTTGCTTTGCTTTGCTTTGCTTTGCTTTGCTTTGCTTTGCTTTGCTTTGCTTTGCTTTGCTTTGCTTTGCTTTGCTTTGCTTTGCTTTGCTTTGCTTTGCTTTGCTTTGCTTTGCTTTGCTTTGCTTTGCTTTGCTTTGCTTTGCTTTGCTTTGCTTTGCTTTGCTTTGCTTTGCTTTGCTTTGCTTTGCTTTGCTTTGCTTTGCTTTGCTTTGCTTTGCTTTGCTTTGCTTTGCTTTGCTTTGCTTTGCTTTGCTTTGCTTTGCTTTGTCCTTTTCCTTTCCTTTTCTTTCCTCAGCTATTTTTCTTTTCTTTTCATCATCTACGGATGATAAAAATCCATTATCTCACCTTCATCTTGTTACTTGTTCATCGAGTACTTGACTTCTTCTTGCGTTTGGTCCCATCCATGAGCAATTACAACCTTGAAGACCTCTATCACAAGATCTGGAAAATATTCCAAAACCACGAAGTCCTCCAGCAACAATTTCCTGATTGCTGTTGGTCTGGTGTGTTCCGAGACGTGTGAGTATGCATTCCTTATGAAACGCACCAACTCTACTGCAGAGTGAACGTCGTAGGTTCTCTTTTTCCTCATTTCAGCGAAGATTACTGGCATGTGGACATAACCTGGATCGTTCCACGCTGCTTTTTGGACTACGGTGCTGAAAGTCGTCTCTAAATCTGCTTCAATGGCACTTAGACAAGTTGATTTTCCTGTACGTGGAAATTCGAACACGGACTGGTTACCTACGGCTGTCAGAAAATCAATCTTTTTGTTCTTTGACCAGAACAACGGATGGTCCAGGGCTTGTGCTGCAGTCGGTCGGTCTTTTACATCGTTTCCCAGTATGCTTCTAACGAGGTGTGTGGCTTCAGGAGAAAGAGAATTATCCCATCCTTTCATTTCACCTTTCATTATGTTAGATTCCGTTTCGTGAGCAATTTGATATTCACCCTTGCCGGCACAAACAACTGGAGAAAACGGATGCTTTTGTACCGACAAGATGTAGTGAAGGAGCAGTCCACACGAAAACATGTCCGTAGACTCGCAATGATCCATCTTGGACTTCAAAACTTCAGGCGCAATCCAACATCTGGTACCAGCATTAGTACCATACACTGTGGTAGCTTTAAGATCCATACGGAGGCTTAAACCAAAGTCAGCAATTTTCAAACAAAGTTTTGGATGTACTTTAAAGAGAATATTTCCAGGCTTGAGGTCGCGATGAAGAATCTTCTTCTCGTGCAAATACGCCATCCCCTTGATTACGTCTTCACAAAGTTCAGTACCTTTTGTAGTGTCATGTGTCGACCCAGTGAGGTAGTCGTCTAGATTTCCTTCCATCAGTTCTAAAACGATGTATGAAAACTTCCCGTCGTCGTCGTCAAAGAACTGCAAATAACGAAGGACCTGCTCACAATCTGCAAGCGCGGTCAGATTGGTAATTTCTCGTTTGTCTTCTGGTCGTTGCATGCGCAACTTTTCGATACGTTTTATGGCCACTTCTCTGCCATCCTTGTCATTGATTCCAGCAAAGACATGACCAAATGATCCATATCCTATGCGTTCATTGTGCAACCAAAACTGACCGACTACATAATTCTCTTGTCGCCTGGCAACTTTGGCCAACTTATCCTCGTGTTTCTTCGACACTGAAGTCCAAGGAATAAGAACCGTGTCAATATCAACTTCAACTGGTTTCGTTAGGAGATCTTTCAGTGCAGGACAAGTTTCCGCCATGTCATGACAGGATTCCGAGTTAGCTCCATACAATCGAAGCAGTTTCAGAATTTCACAGTGGACGTTACTGTATAATTCAGGCTCATTTTTGGACTTCGCCTCTTCTATTATGTTCCCACAGCAAAAAAGAATTGGTGTAACTGCAGTAGTCGGACACTTCCTGGACTTCAAGATGTCTTGGACAAGAACTGCTTTCCAATGTGTTCGCGTAGATTCATCTTTACATATAGCATTCAACAAATCAGTGGTGAATGTTTCAGACTGAGTGTAGCTCATCTCACAGGCCACGTCAACCAAAGCTTTAGCGAGAACGAACGCTTCTGATTGAATGAGTATGCCCAAAACAGACTCCCCACGTTTGCTAACTGTCCAAGGATCAAGTCCTTTTTCAATACAATTCTTCCAAAACGATTTTGGATCTTCTGAAAAGTCGAGATAAAAACGATCAAGATTTCTAGAAACAGCTTTTCCTTTCTTTGCTGCAAGAAGGAGTGGGGTTTGTCCTAAAGCATCCACATCCTTTGGGTTTGCTCCAGCCTTTATTAGAATTTTGACAGCACTCCAAGTGTTGCACATATGCAATGGAGTTGCGTCATTCTCATTTCTGGCAAGGAGTTTTGCTCCACATCCAAAAAAGTGATTGAAAACTATTTGTAAAAATTCCCCAAAACAGCAATCTTTAATAACATCACTGGAATAGCCATCAGGTGATTCGTTAATCTCAAGTTCTGCCCAAAGGTGCAGCGGTGTGTCAAGGTGGACGTCACTTTTGTTAACGACATTTCTTTTCAACACTTTGGCACGTGGAAACAACTGTAAGAGTTCGATCACTTCTTGCAGGAACTCCTGTCTTATCTTTTCATCTCGTAGTTTAATGCCGACTTGAAAGAGCTTCAATATCAAATGGAAAACAGATTCTCCGCTTCGCGACGTTTCTTCTACACTGGACCCACTTTTCAACAGAAACATACAAACTTTTCTCACCGTCTTGATTGCTGTTGGTAATTCACTTTCTGTCAGGTGACTTATATCTCCAGACAAGCAAAACAGAAGAGGGGTTTGATTTTGATGGTTTCTGGTATTAAACTGTGCATTAAACTTCCCCAATTGGTGGCACAATCCCACTACCAGCTCCTCAGAAGCACCAATAAAAGGTAAACGAACTGCATGGTGAACAGCAGTGTTTCCATCTGAATCAGCGCTGTTCGGATCTGCACCCAATTCGACCAGTAATTCAAGAACTTTTGGTGTGTTGTGAACGCCTTGCTTTAACAACTCCATTATATTTTCCATTTTCAGTTTTCGCTCACTGAAATTATTGTCGTTAACAAATTCACTATAGAGGTGATACAAATTCAGTAAGGTCTCGTGGTCAGCATCACTTGCAAGCAATGAATAAGGATCATCATCATCCTCATCATCCTCATCATCATCATCAATCAGAGGCAATCGAGATTCAAATGATAAAGGTTCAACACTAGACTTAAAGTTAAACACAGAATATGTAACAGATTTTCTAAACATTATGTTTAATACTGTGGTAGCAAGACTTTCCCTTTTCACTCCATTCTCCAAGAGCACTTTAGCATCAAAACTTTGAACCCTCGAAGTAGCATATTCTTCAAAGATCAACGTCAATACGTCGACGTTAAAATTGTCCTTCAACTGTAGACATCGATTACCTCCCTTCTCGAGAATATAACTTCCTTTGCTGAAGTAACTGCAGTCTGCGTAAAACAAAGCCGTTCGGCCATAGATATCTCTTAAGGTGAAAGTGTCATTACTATAATTAAGCAATGCACGAACTACACTTTCGTTGTTACTTTGTTGAACTGCATAAAACAAAGCAGTTTGGCCATCATCATCAGTGATGTTCACATCAGCACCAGCATCAATCAATGCACGAACCACACTTTCGCTGTTACTTCGTTGAACCGCTTTAAACACAGCAGTTTGGCCATATTTATCAGTCATATTCACATCAGCGCCAGTATCAATCAATGCACGAACCAAGCTTTCGTTGTTACTACTAACTGCATCAAACACAGCAGTTTGGCCATATTTATCAGTTTTGTTCACATCAGCACCAGCATCAATCAATGCACGAACCACTCTTTCGTTGTTACTTTTTTTAACTGCATAAAACAAAGCAGTTTCGCCATATTCATCAGTTCTGTTCACATCAGCACCAGCATCAATCAATGCACGAACTATCCTTTCGTTGTTACTTTTTTTAACTGCATAAAACAAAGCAGTTTCTTCAAATTCATCAGCTGTGTTCACATCAGCACCACCATCAATCAATGCAAGAACTATCCTTTCGTTATTACTTTTTTTAACTGCATAAAACAAAGCAGTTTTGCCATCATTATTAGTCATGTCCACTTTAGCACCAGCATCAATCAATGCACAAACCACACTTTCGTTTTTACTTTGTTGAACTGCATACAACAAAGCAGCTTGGCCATATTTATCAGATTTGTTCAAATCAGCACCACCATCAATCAATGCACGGATCAAGCTTTCGTTGTTACTTTTTTGAACTGCATATAACAAAGCAGTTTGGCCATATTCATCAGATTTGTCCACATCAGCATCACCATCAATTAATGCACGAACCACACTTTCGTTGTTACTTTGTTGAACTGCATAAAACAAAGCAGTTTGGCCATATTCATCAGATTTGTCCACATCAGCACCACCATCAATCAATGCACGAACCACACTTTCGTTGTTACTTTGTTGAACTGCATAAAACAAAGCAGTTATATGACCATAAGAAGTCATGTTCACATCAGCGCCACCATCAATCAATGCACGAACCACACTTTCGTTGTTACTTTGTTGAACTGCATAAAACAAAGCAGTTTGGCCATATTTATAGGCCGTTTTGTTCACATCAGCACCAGCATCAATCAATGCACGAACCAAAATTTCGTTATTACTTTGTTGAACTGCATATAACAAAGCAGTTTGGCCATATTCATCAGATTTGTTCACATCAGCACCACCATCAATCAATGCACAGATCACGCTTTCGTTTTTACTTTGTTGAACTGCATATAACAAAGCAGTTTGGCCATATTTATAGGCCGTTTTGTTCACATCAGCACCAGCATCAATCAATGCACGAACCACACTTTCGTTGTTACTTTGTTGAACTGCATATAACAAAGCAGTTTGGCCATATCTATAGGCCGTTTTGTTCACATCAGCACCAGCATCAATCAATGCACGAACCACACTTTCGTTGTTACTTTGTTGAACTGCATATAACAAAGCAGTTTGACCAGCATCAATCAATGCACGAACCACGCTTTCGTTGTTACTTTGTTTAACAGCATAAAACAAAGCAGTTTGGACATATTTATAGGCCGTTTTGTTTACATCAGCACCAGCATCAATCAATGCACGAACCACACTTTCGTTGTTACTTTGTTGAACGGCATACAACAAAGCAGTTTGAGCAGCATCAATCAATGCACGAACCACACTTTCGTTGTTACTTTGTTGAACTGCATATAACAAATCAGATTGGCCATATTCATAGGCCGTTTTGTTCACATCAGCACCACCATCAATCAATGCACGAACCACACTTTCATTGTTACTTTGTTGAACTGCATATAACAAAGCAGTTTGTCGATATTTATCACATTTGTTCACATCAGCACCACCATCAGTCAATGCACGAACCACACTTTCGTTTTTACTATGTTGAACTGCATATAACAAAGTAGTTTGGCCATATTCATCAGATTTGTTCACATCAGCACCAGCATCAATCAATGCACGAACCACACTTTCGTTGTTACTTTGTATAACTGCATAAAACAAAGCAGTTTGGCCATATTCATCAGATTTGTTCACATCAGCACCAGCATCAATCAATGCACGAACCACATTTTCGTTGTTACTTTGTTGAACTGCATAAAACAAAGCAGTTTGGCCATATTCATCTGATTTGTTCACATCAGCATCACCATCAATCCATGCACGAACCACACTTTCGTTGTTACTTTGTTGAACTGCATAAAACAAAGCAGTTTGGCCATATTCATCTGATTTGTTCACATCAGCACTACCATCAATCAATGCACGAACCACACTTTCGTTGTTACTTTGTTGAACTGCATAAAACAAAGCAGTTATATGACCATAAGAAGTCATGTTCACATCAGCGCCACCATCAATCAATGCACGAACCACACTTTCGTTGTTACTTTGTTGAACTGCATAAAACAAAGCAGTTTGGCCATATTCATCTGATTTGTTCACATCAGCACTACCATCAATCAATGCACGAACCACACTTTCGTTGTTACTTTGTTGAACTGCATAAAACAAAGCAGTTATATGACCATAAGAAGTCATGTTCACATCAGCGCCACCATCAATCAATGCACGAACCACACTTTCGTTGTTACTTTCTTGAACTGCATAAAACAAAGCAGTTTGGCCATATTCATCTGATTTGTTCACATCAGCACTACCATCAATCAATGCACGAACCACACTTTCGTTGTTACTTTGTTGAACTGCATATAACAAAGCAGTTTGGCCATATTCATCAGATTTGTTCACATCAGCACCACCATCAATCAATGCACGAACCACACTTTCGTTGTTAACTGCATTAAACAAAGCAGTTTGGCCATATTTATCTGATTTGTTCACATCAGCACCAGCATCAATTAATGCACGAACCATCCTTTCGTCGTTAACTGCATTAAACAAAGCAGTTTGGCCATATGTATAGGCCGTTTTGTTCACATCAGCACCAGCATCAATCAATGCACGAACCACACATTCGTTATTACTTTGTTGAACTGTATAAAACAAAGCAGTTTGGCCATATTTATCAGATTTGTTCACATCAGCACCAGCATCAATCAATGCACGAACCACGCTTTCGTTCTTACTTTGTTGAACTGCATAAAACAAAACAGTTTGGCCATTATTATCAGTTTTGTTCACATCAGCACCAGCATCAATCAATGCACGAACCACGCTTTCGTTGTTACTTCGTTGAACTGCATAAAACAAAACAGTTTGGCCATTATTATCAGTTTTGTTCACATCAGCACCAGCATCAATCAATGCACGAACCACGCTTTCGTTGTTACTTCGTTGAACTGCATAAAATAAAGGAGTTTGGCCATTTTCATCGGTATTATTCACATCAGCACCAGCATCAATCAATGCACGAACAGCACTTTCTAGGTTACTTTGTAGAACTGCAGAAAACAAAGCATCATTATAGGTTATGAGAGTAAATGGTTTGAACCCAGGAGTATAGTAGTGGAGTGAGTAATGTGATCGTCTGGGTGAGTGGACTCTAGGACGCTTGTTAACTAACGTTAAAGACAAAGACCCACCACTTAACAGACAAGGAGCTATATTCACAAATTAGCTTGCACTGACTGTGACGCTACCTACATTGGCGAGACAGGGAGGAACTTAAACACTAGACTTACTGAAAAGAAACGCGCAACTAAAAACGGAGACCCTAACAACCACATAACTGTACATCACAAAAATACTGGACATACTATTGACTGGGACTCTGCTACATGCATTACATACTGCACTAACTACCATCAACGTCTTTCACTTGAGAG